>JANIJO010000033.1:0-47594 GCA_030556145.1 Candida baotianmanensis | reverse complement strand
TAAATAAATCCCTTCAAAAGGGAATGGTAATTCCTGCCCCCCTTTGGGGGGCAGGGATCCCCTCCCCCGCCTTCGGCGGGGGGGATAACCCTTTAAGGGGCGGTAATTATACTAATAGCACGCGGCTGCAGCTCTGGAGTTTCCTTGCAGCGCGCGGCAGTACCCTGCCTCGACTGCGCCCGAGCAACCGATACGGCGGGGCAAGTCGCGATCGGGTATCATCCACTTGACATCCAGCGAATTGGCCCGCTGTGGCGTTGCACCGGCCATGATCTATGATTTCGTATACGATCTGGTCTGTCAGTTGATCCACGATCCATGCCATGATCCATGATCTGTGATTGCTGACATTGATGGATCGATTCCCATTGTCAACCGGCTACCATTCACCATGTGCAGCCACGACGGCACGATCGACATGTGAAACCGTAATCCGGAACAAATGATCCGGGCCATCGAGCGCTGATCCGGGCCATCGAGCGCTGATCCGGACCGTTGGCCGTTGATCTGGCCGTTCAATTGGTGTAGGCAATTGAGAAAGTACCGGTGGCTTTTTAGATTCTCGTTTTATATGGAGCTGCGTTACCATGTACCCCTACTTGCACCGTTACAGACGGCCGTTGACATCTGCTGTCGTAACTACCGACATGACTGCACCCCGACTCGCAACTCGAGCACTAGTCGGGCCAACTGGGCTCGAATTGGCCCATTGAACTACGAATATGCCGTTGATCCACAATGAACCGCTATCCGGCCACGGAAGTGCACATCCATTGAAGTTTCTTAGCTATGACGCGCTTGCGCCATGCCTACACCGCTTCTCTGTGATCGATTATACATACAGTGAGCCCCGCTCAGTCATCCTCGTCGAACTTTGGCGCCAAGTAGAACCGCAAGTACCCGCCGGCCTCCAACTTGTACTCAAACAACGCAGGCGTCTTGTCCGCCAACTTGATGGTGATGGAGCCCGACAAGGCGGTGGCGCGGATGATGTCGTTCAAGTACTTCAAGCCGAACGTCAAGTCCACCGGGTTCTCCAACGTCACCAGCACAGACTCCTCGGGGTGGTCCATGTCCGTGTAGGGCTTCAACACGACGGAGCCCGTGCCGGACTCGCCCTCCGCGCTGAACTTGACCGAGTCCTTGGTGACGGTGATGTTGAGCGACTCACTGAGGTTCTTCAAGTCGCGCACGATCTTGGCGAACTCCGTGGAGGGCATGTTGATCACCGAGTCGTATTGCATGTCGTCAATGCGCAAGAACTCGGAGTCAATGTCCATCAACTTCAACGAGTACTCGCTGACGCGCTCCTTCTTCTTGTCCTCGAAGATGGTCATGACGTTGTCGGGCGAGTCCTCCGCCAACAACGTCAAGTAGTCCTCGTTGTTGCCGCACTTGATGATCTTGGAGAACGAGTCCAAGTCAATGCCCAACGTGATGTCGCGGTCGCAGCGGTACTCGGAGAAGGCGGACGACCCGACCAAGAGCGACACCAACAACACTCTCGAGTCGTCCACGGCCTGCACGGTGATGCCGTGCTCCGTGCAGTTGAAGTTGCACAACTTCACGCAGTCCTTGATGGAGTCCACAATCTTTTTGAGGAGACTGGCCTCGTCGAATTTTCCTTCAAGCATGGTATGAGTGGTAGGAAAAAGACGGGTCGCGCCAACGCGTTGAGTGCGCGTCCTTTGCCGGTCACGTGTATATGCAGGCAACGGCACAGCGCGACACCCAAGCCAACGGCAGAAGCCCGGCAGATGTAGGCATGCTGTAGATTGGACAGAACCGAGAACTGGAATCGGCTTGTCAAATGACGGCAATTGCATTTTGTAGGACACCAGCAGCAATGCTGGGTCAACACCAAAACCAACGACGCCAACGGCGCCGGGGCCACGGGAACGCAGTCAAAAGAGTCAATTGAATGACAATGGTGCTCTATCTGGAGTGCTGAATTCATTGCCCGAATTGTCCGTTTGTCCAGAGCCGTTAGCTCTAGGCTCACTCTGGTCGGCCTAGACTCACGACTTCTTCTCGTTCATCTCCTTCCCCCAGCGCAACAACTCGCCCTTGTACTTGTCCGCCTTGACAATGCCGTTGCGGATCGTCGTGAGGTTGCTCACGTACTCGTGCTGCCGCTGTATGCTCACCTGCAAGTAGTTGATCAAGTCCTGTTGGATCTGCTGCAACTCGTCGCCGTCGTCCTCCGCGTCCTCCAACTGCTTCTGCTGCTGGGCCTCGAAGAGCGCCAACGTCTTCGGGAGCGCGAAAAACGGGTCGGTGATCAGGATCTTGCCCTCGGGCACCTTGGCCATGCGCGTCACGCGCTTGAACTCGCCGTTCTCGCCGTCGTCCTTGTCGTCCTCGGGCGCGGGCTCGGTACCCATCTGCGCCTTGATCTTGGCGCTCACGGCCTCGTCCAACCCGTGGTCGTACTCGGGAATCTCCATGTTCTCCTCGAGCTGGTAGAACCAGTCCTCGCCCGCCAACACCTGCAAGAGCTTGTTCAAGCTGTTGAGCGTGTTCTGCTCCACCTCGATCAAGTTGATGAGGTCCAGCGCCAACGTGGCGAGGCATCCCAGGCGGTACGTCTTGGAAATGGCCGGGTGCGTCACGAGCTCGGCCGGGTGCGCGAGCGGCGCCAAAATCTCGCCGAGCGACAACTTCTGGAGCGGGTGCTCGTCGTCGCTGTCCGACGCCGCAGCGGCGTCCTCGTCCGAGCTGTAGTCGTCGTCTTTGCTGCCGTTTTCGGCCCGCACGTAGTCCAGCCAGCGGCGCTTCTTCGCGTAGTTGGAGCGCTCGATGGCGTCGTTGGTGAGCACGAGGTGGTTCGCGCCGTCGTATTCGACGACCTTCAGCGCGAGCGCAGGCGTCTTGGCGCCCGAAGCGGCAAGCTTCTTTCCTCTGTTGGACACCGGGAGCGCCAGCGCGGGCTGCGTGTTCTGCGAGCGCGTGAGGAGCGCCAGCTTGAAGCGCGAGATCACCTCGAGCGAGCGGCTGTCTAGCATAGTGGTGTGTGTAGTGCGGCGGTTGTGTTGGAGATAGTTGGTGATGGAGGAGTTGAGGTGCGAGTGCAGGAGTGGGGCTAGATAGGACGACGCTGGCTGCGATGAAGACTTGATAGGCTTAAGACAATGACTTTATGGTTTCTGCGTCTGCTTATGCATTCTTACGGCTGACCTGCTCTACGCGTCAATCTGTGCTACGATCGTCAGCAATGCGTAATGTCTATGCCTATGTCTCTCCTATCCTCTCGAACCCCATTTGTCTCATCAACCTCTGTCTCATCATGACCTCTGTCTCATTTCAAAACCTCTCATTTCCTCATTAGGGAGAAACTTCCATTATCGAGAAACGTCATTATCGGGCTTTTCTCACTATCGAGAAACCCTCTCACTATCGAGAAACCCTCTCACTATCGACATCTCGACTTCGCCTCGACATCTCGACTTCGCCTCGATGTCGAGTCGATGTCTCGTCGGTCATGTCTCAACCGCAGCCGGGTCCAACGCCGGGAGAAACGCTATTCGCGTGGCCAGCTTGTCCAGAATCGGCAAGATCAAGCGGAACGCATCGTTCCCGTTCATGTAGTACCGGTGCATTCTCTTGCTCCGCATGAAGCCAAACAGCTCGTACAAGTGCAACGCCGCAGCATTGTCCACCTCGGTCTCCAACGTGATCTCGTCCACGTGGTCCCACTCGCACATCTTGGCGATGCTGAGCTTGACCAACTTGCGGGCCATGCCCTTCCCGCGATGCTCCGGGTCGATCACCAACATGCCAATGTATCCCCGCATGCGCACGTTGCGGTGCGGCTCCACCTTGGAGATCACCACGCCGATGATCTTGTCCAGGTCGGGCTTGCCGATGAGGAAACAGTACTGCGGCCACTGGTGGAAAAAGTACCAGTACACGTAGATAGAGTACGGCTCGGAGAGGTGGGCGGCGATGAGCTCCGACACCTCCGAGTGCTGCTTCTGCAGCGCCACGTCGAACAGGTAGTACCGGTACCCGTCCTCGACAATGTTCACGCCAACCATGTAGTAGTTGCGATACTGTACACCATGGACAAAGCTCACCAGACCACCACCACCAACACCCGGCACTAAATCCACACCAAGCGAAACACACACAAAAGGTTGGCCCAAAAGCACGTCGTCTCTCCGTCTACATTGCTAATTGACTTGTGTGTTCGGACTCGAACACGTTTTGCCTCGGCGCGTGCACCCGGCCGGTTGCGGGGCCGGGGAAATGGAAATGTGAAATCGCCCGGGCGCGCCGGGGTTTAGCAAACGATGGAAAGCCGTCGAAATGGCAAACTCTATCCACCAAAAGGCAAGCCCCACACGTGACGCACGGCCAATGAGCAGCCATGCATAGCAGCAACCACCACGTTACGGCCAGCTGCGTTGCGAAATCGCACCCACCACGTAACCGGACGTCAGGTGTGCATGGACCGAGCAAGTCCGGCGATATCGTTTGTCCGGACACCACGCCCACGGAGCGCTTGTGAGTCCATTTGTAGACACTGCGACCACCGCAACACGCTCGAAAGCAAACCAGCGGCATCAATTCCACTCGCTTCACCCCTTCTTCCCCAGTTCTGCCCTTGTGTGGGCGTATGCGCTTACGGGGACGGAGCTATGTCGCGTGTCGCAATGTCGCCGCGTCAGGTGAGCCCGGAGCGGAGTGCTCCCCGCTATAAATACGCCCGATTCCCACTGCACACCGCACCAAAAAAGTCTACAATTATGGCTGCAGTGTTGAAGAAATCCGGTGTCATCTACGGCGACGACGTGAGAGCGTTGTTCGACTACGCCCAGGAGAAGGGCTTTGCCATTCCAGCCATCAACGTGACCTCCTCGTCCACCGTGGTGGCTGCCTTGGAGGCTGCACGTGACGCCAAGTCGCCAATCATCTTGCAGACCTCCCAGGGTGGTGCTGCCTACTTTGCCGGCAAGGGTGTGTCTAACACCGACCAGAAGGCGTCCATTGCGGGCTCCGTTGCCGCCGCGCACTACATCCGCGCCATTGCCCCCGCCTACGGCATCCCCGTGGTGTTGCACACTGACCACTGCGCCAAGAAGTTGTTGCAGTGGTTTGACGGCATGTTGGAGGCCGACGAGAAGTTCTTTGCCGAGAACGGCACCCCCTTGTTCTCCTCCCACATGTTGGACTTGTCCGAGGAGACCGACGACGAGAACATTGCCGAGTGTGTGCGCTACTTCAAGAGAATGGCCAAGATGAACCAGTGGCTCGAGATGGAGATCGGTATCACCGGTGGTGAGGAGGATGGTGTCAACAACGAGAACGTTGACAAGGAGTCCTTGTACACACAGCCCGAGACCGTCTACGCCGTCTACGAGGCCTTGGAGCCAATCTCTCCCAACTTCTCCATTGCCGCTGCTTTCGGTAACGTGCACGGTGTCTACAAGCCTGGTAACGTTGTCTTGAGACCTTCCATCTTGGGCGAGCACCAGAAGTACGCCGCTGGCAAGATTGGTACCACCAACAAGCACCCATTGTACTTGGTGTTCCACGGTGGCTCCGGCTCTTCCCAGGAGGAGTTCGACACCGCCATCAGCAACGGTGTCGTGAAGGTGAACTTGGACACTGACTGCCAGTACGCCTACCTCACCGGTATCAGAGACTACGTCTTGAACAAGAAGGACTACTTGTTGAGCCAGGTTGGTAACCCCGAAGGCGAGGACAAGCCAAACAAGAAGTACTTTGACCCAAGAGTGTGGGTCAGAGAGGGTGAGAAGACCATGTCCGCGAGAATCTCCGAGGCGTTGGACATCTTCCACACCAAGGGTCAGTTGTAAGCCTCGTGTACTTAGTATAAAGCACTAACGACTATGTACAAGTGTAGACCGTATCTCGAACACCGGTCTGTCCAAGATCGTCCAGGCAATCGGCCTCAGCTTCCTCAGCTTGAAATGCAACTGGAAGCCGGGCGCCACGGGCTTCCACAAGGAGGCACATGTCCCCTGCAAAAGGCAGACTAAGACCCACAGACAGACTAAGCTGAGCCAGGACAGACTGAGCCAGAGACGGCGTAGGCCAGATACAGAAGATCTTGAGCCAGAGACAACCGGTCCAGTAGACCCAGTGGCCCCACACGAAAGAGACAAGCTGAGTCTGAGTTATGGAGAAAGCTTCCTATCACCTATCTTTGCAGACTTTCCGGCTCACGCTTAGCCTCGCCTCTCACCTCTCTCGAATCCATTGAACTGGACAGAATGCTCAGCAGTCGACAGTTCAGTTGCTTCCACTAGTCGCCCCACCTGTCTCGACCTCTTATCATACTGCTGTCTTATTTAACCTCTCTCTCACGCTCGCTCTTGTTGGTCAGCTCTCGTTCGACATCATCAGAGCCACCTTCTTGTACTCGGGCATCTCCGTTGGACGCAACACATGCTGCATCTGTTGCGCCACCGCAGTGTTGGTCTGGACGTACTTGGACACACACCTGTCCACGCACGACGCCTCGCCCGTGTTCAAGTCACCTTCGCCGTATTCTCGACGCACGCACTTGTTGCGGCACTGGGTCAAGAGCCGGTTGAACTGTTCGGCAGTGACGTCAAACTGGACCTGGGCACGCTCGATCTTGGCGTGGTCCACGTCCATGTACGAGTACTGGGCACTGTTGCCGAGAAAGTACGACATGGTGATGGTGGAGTAAATTTTTCGCACCTACACTATGTATGGGGAACATGTAACGGAGGAAGCAGTAAAGGGACGAAGTGAAGGGACAGATGGAGCGAATGTGAAAGAGAAGGCAACGGGAAAAGAAGTGAACGGGAAAGAGTGAATGGAATGAAGACGTGATTGGAAAGAAGTAAATGGAATAGAGGGGGCACTGATTTATTCGTAGGATTGGTCTACATGTGGTCACTTGCTGACTAGGGACCAGCAACCGAACAGACCCGGCCAAGTGGTGGTAGGGAAAATGTAAGAGCATTGACCAATTGAATGGGCCGGAACTTGAGTTAGCACATTTCGTGTGATTTCTGTGTATGGGTGCAAGAATTCTGTCCTGGCCACGAACTGGAAGGAACGGGAATGATCTCACTCATATTCCTTGTGATCTGCCTATACTCACCAAGCTTGAGTAGATGACTCGATCGGTCATGTGCCAGCTAGTTCGTTCGTGTTGAAGACCGCTCTACCAATCTGCTAGATCTCATACCCGACCTCCCTTTCTCCAGTCCAATACAATTTCCCTTACAATATTTTCTCTATCCTTTCATCCTCTACTACTCCCTTCCCTTTTGGCTACTCCCCTCTGCTCTTTCTCTTCTTTTTTTCTCTCTCCACATTTCTCGTTCCCCATCTCATTTTCAGCGCATCAGAGATGGCGCGAACTACATGCGTGTGCTTCTCACCAACGACGATGGGCCGCTCGACGACAAGGCGTGCCCCTACATGAAGTACTTTGTCGACGAGATACTCCGCTCGACCGACTGGGACCTCTCCATTGTGGTTCCCAACGAACAGCGCCTGTGGATCGGCAAGGCCCATTTTGCGGGCAAGAGTCTCTCCACGTCGTACATCTACACGCGGGACAGCACGGCTGTGCGCAACTGCGACGTCAACAAGTTCGACGGGCCGTACGCGGAGCCGCAGGCCCGCTTGGTGGAGCAGGGTTTCCAGGAGTGGTGCCTCGTGGACTCCACCCCTGCAGCATGCACGGACATTGGGCTCCACTGGTTGGGCGGCAAGCCGATCGACTTGGTGGTGAGCGGCCCCAACTTCGGCAAGAACTCGGGCAACCTCTACATCTTGGCCAGCGGCACAGTGGGCGCGGCGATGGAGGCGGTGACCCACGGCACGAAAGCAGTGGCTCTTTCGTACGAGTTCCGCGACTTGAACCACAGCTACGACATCCTCAAGGAGGCCAGCAAGATCTCCGTGCGGCTCGTGCAGCACTTGTACGGCGAGTTGCAGCGGCTGCGCGACATCGACCTCTTTTCCGTGAACGTGCCGTTGATTTCGTCGCTCAAGTGCGGCGAGACCAAGATCAAGTACGCCCCGATCCTCAACAACACGTGGGGGTCCATCTACACCCCGCTTGGCGAGGGCAAGTTCGGCTGGGCGCCCGACTTTAAGCAGGTGTGGAAGGACGGCCTCGCAGACACCTCGCACTCGGACAGCAGGGTGCTTTTGGACGAGGGCATCAGCGTGACGCCGCTCAAGGCGTCGTTCAACTACGTGGCGCCGCTCGAGGGCGAGATCGAGCTCATGGCCGCGGTCAAAAACGAGCAGAAGAGCGTGTGCTTGCTCACCATTCCGCGCGACGCATACATCTACGAGCCGTTGGAACAGGCGTTTGCGAAATTGGGCTTTGCCGTCACCTCCGACGCGGCCGTGCTCAAGAACATCGGCAACGAGAAGGTGTTCCACTACGGCGACTACGAGGAGCTCAACTTGGACCTCTTGCAGACGGAGCCACACAAGTACTTTGTCAACTCGTACATCTACAGAAAGGCATTGATTCGCAAGCACTACTTGGCCAACACCGTGCACCACTACGTGGCCAAGCACCCCGACTCGCTGCTCAAGCAGGCTTTGCCCCCCACGTACCAGCTCGAGGTGGACTACGCGGAGTTCTTGGACGATGCGTTGGACGATGCATACGAGTTGCGCGAGGAGATCGAGGCCGGCGACAAGACGTGGATCCTCAAGCCCAGCATGAGTGACAAGGGCCAAGGCATCCGCGTGTTCAACAGCGTGAGCGAGCTCCAGGCGATCTTCGACTCGTTCGAGGAGGGCTACGACTCGGACGCAGAAGGGGAAGAAGGCACCGAGGACCAGAACGGCGTGATCATCTCGCAGCTCCGCCACTTCGTGGTCCAGGAGTACCAGACGGCGCCGTTGCTTCTCCCCGCGTATAGCAACCGCAAGTTCCACTTGCGCACGTACGTGGTAAGTGCCGGCGACTTGAAGGTGTACGTGTACGAAAACATCTTGGCGTTGTTTGCCGAGGTGCCGTTTGTGAGCCCACAGGCCGAGGACGAAGACACCATCATCGACCTCGCGGCCCACTTGACCAACACCTGTCTCCAGGGCGGCAAGGACCCGCTCGTGGTGCCGTTCTGGGACATGCAAGGTGTGGGCAACCAGGAAAAGCTGCAGATCTTTGCGCAGGTCAAGGATATCACCGGGGAGTTGTTCCGGGCCGCCTCGACGGTGGACAAGATCAACTTCCAGCCCATGAAGAACGCGGTGGAGATTTTCGGCGTGGACTACTTGGTGAACGCGGACCTCAGCGTGAAGCTTTTGGAGGTGAACCTGTACCCGGACTTCAAGCAGACCGGGCCGGAGCTCAAAGGGGTCATCTACGGCCTCTTTGGCGCCATGGTCGGCGAGGCCGTGCGCGAGGTGATGGACCTTGCGCCACGCCCGTCCGAGGCATCGGTGCTCCACCAGGTTTTGTAGTGGGAGCAGAGAAGCAGTGCATAGTAAAGCATTAGGTTACGCAACAGGCAATTTGGCTGCAATATAACGGGCAATGTAATGTCACCAGAGCTGTAGTGGCTGCGTAGTGGCCGCCGAGCATAACATGCGGGCATAACATATGGATCAGGTTGCACCCAGGCCGGTGCTGGTACCACGTCACGTGAGCTGTCAGTTTTCGTGCGCACACCAGCTAGTGTCGGGAACGTAAAAAAAATGCAAAGTGAGATCACCACCATTCCGAATATACTTGTTCTCTCCAGCTTTCGCCTGAAGATTCCACAGACTCGCCTCTAGCCCCGCCCCACCGAACCATTGCATTGAGCGGCGCGCGTCCTTTCGGCATCAGAAGTGACCTCAGTGGAAAACGCATCTTTCCCCGCGAGAACAAGCCAGCGTTAGCGCCCACCGCCTGACCTAGCCCGTGCAACCAGGACCCAATTTCGGCCACCCCACCACATTTTAGCATGTCGCAGCGAAAAAGCCAGCGCGCTCTGCTGAAGAAAGGCGCCAGTTCGCCGCAGTTGCAGATGTTGCAGGAAATGTTCCCCGACTGGGAGAGCGACGACCTCGCCTCCGTGTTGGCGGAACACCAGCACGACGTGGAGATCGTCATCGACTTGATCGTCAACAACAAGGTGTCCAAGTGGGAGCCCATCAAGAAGGAGCCCAAGCCCAAGAAGAGAGACGACATAATAGCCGACACGCCTGCCGCGCCGGCCAGCACACCCAGCCTGGACCAGAAGGGCAGACAGCAAAGAGAGCGCCCCAAGAGCGACAAGCGGCGCGAGAGAAAGGCCGCGCCCAAGAAGGAGCCTGCTCTGGCTCCAGCTCTGGCTCCAGCTCTGGCTCCCGCAGCGCCAGCGGCGCCAGCCCAAGCAGTTGCAGCGGCCACCGCGGCTGCGGCTGCGGCGCCTTCCGCGCCGGCCCCTGCACCTACGAACTCGTGGGCCGCCGCGTTGGCCAAGGACAATAAGCCCAAGCCCAAGCCCAAGGCTGCCAAGGTTCCTAAGGAGCCAGTAGCCGAAGAAGAGGCCGTGCCCGAGCCCGAGCCGGTTGCGGAGAAGGACGCGGTTGCGGCCGCCGTTGCGGCGGAGGCTGCGCCCGTGGAGAAGAAGCCCTCTTCCACGGTGACCCCAGCGACGTCCTGGGCGTCCGCCATCAAGCCACGCGCCAAGCCACAGCCCAAGAAGGCCGAGCCTGCGCCCGTGGAGGCTCCTGTCGAGGAGCCTGCCGCCGCGGAGCCCGAGGCGCCCGTGGAGGCCGCCGAGCCACAGCAGCCTGAACAGGAAGTCGCCATTGCCGCGGAAGCGGCCGTGGCCGAGTTCCCCGCCGAGGTTTCGGGCGTTGCACAGTCCGAGGTTGTCTTGCCCCAGCAGGTGAGCAACGTCGGCGTGTCGTTTGGCTCGTTGTCCTTGCAGGACAAGAAGGAGAAGAAGGAGGATGTGCACGAGGAGTCTGCGTCCGTGTACAACAAGTACGAGCAGGAGACTGCCCAGCCAGCTCAACAGCAGCAACAGCCGCCCGCTCAGGTGCAGCAACAGCAGCCTCAGGCTCAGCAGGCCCAGGCCCAACAGCCCCAGGCTTACCAGCAGCAGCAGCAACAGCAGCAGCAGCAGCAGCAGCCACAGCAGCCTCAGCAGCAGTACGACCAGAAGTCCACCTCTGCGCAGGGCTTCGACTACTACTCGCAGTTCCAGCAGTCCCAGCAGCAGTTCCCACAGCAGGCTGGCGCCGGCAACATCCCAGCGCAGTTTGGCTACCCTTCGTTTGACTACAGCGGCTACGGCCAGGCCGGTCAGCAGGGTGCCTTGGGCTCCGTCTCGTCGCCCGGCTTCTACCACGGCGCTAACGGTGCCGCCGGCAAGAGCGGGTCCGCCAACGGCAACGGCAGCGCCGACATTTCGCAGTCGCCTTTGGTGAGCAACTCCGTGAACCAGGGTTTGCAGACCCCTCAGCAGAGCCAGCAGGTCCCCGGTAATGCTCCGTTCGCCTACCCCAACTACTACAGCTACTTCTACAACACCCCATTCTACGGCAACGGTGCCGGCATGGGTGGTGCCACGAACGCTTACAACATGCAGCAGCCCCAGCAGGCTCAGCAACAGCCCCAGCAGCAGCAGCCCGCGCAGCAGTCGGGCAGCGACAGCTCCAGAGTTGCCGGTGCTGACGGCGACAGTGCCAGCACGCAGGGTGCCTCTGCGCAGAACGCACAGGCTGCCAACCAGTTCTACGCCCAATACTACAACCCCAACCAGTTTGGTTCGAGAGGTGGCTACCCATACAGCGGCTACCCCAACAACCAGCAGTTCCCACAAGGCGGGAACCAGGTTGGCGAGCAGACTGACGGCGCCCAGCAGCAGCACGGCGCCCAGCAGAGCACTCCGCAAGGCGCACCTGTTCCCGGTGTCCCCCAGTACCCGCAGCAGATGCCCCAGTACGCGGGATACCAGCAGTATCCACAGTACGGCAGTTACCAGGACAACAGCCAGTACCGCGGATGGTACTAAGTTGCCCAGCACGCATGCCCACATGCTGCAAGGACTAACTTTTATGTTTGTATGAATACAAGTTACGTGCGAAGAGCATTGAGACTCGAGGCACCGCAGCCAGTTGCCCGCAACGGCGCAATTGCCTATCTGAGCAAGCAGCCAAATGTGGAGCAGCTTGCACAGGACAGCCAGCAAACAACAACGTCACATGACCTATTAGGCCATGTGTACGTGGCACCCACGACAAGTGGTGAAAAAGGCTTGTCCGAAAGATGTCAAAAATGAGCCGCACATTCGATGTAGACATACAATGCCAATCAAAGTGAGATTTGGTGGCCCATTGGCCCCTTTTGTATGGGGCGGCCTTTGCTGAGGCGAGAAGCTGAGCGGTGGAGTGCTGCAATTTACGCACGCGCTGCGCACTATCTGTCCCTCTCTCCGCGCCCAAAAAAATCCCCCTATATAGGGGAGCCCCATGCTCCCACATATTAAAAATCTCCCACCAAATTTCTTCCCATAGTAACAACTACTACCAGTATGTATTAGCCCCATAATAGCAGGCGCGACGCGCGAAATCAACACACGCGACTTTCGCGCAGCACATTTTTTATTTGCTTGCGCTACGCATCCCACAAGATACAGCTGCTGTTGTCTCCTGAATTTTTTGCTTTCGTTGGCTGGAACCCCCGAATTGCTCAGGCGAGGGCGTGAGCTGAAATGAGGTGGAAAGCGCGTACTGCAGATAGATGGCTGCGCCGCAGCTATCAACAACAACAGTGGGGAACCATAATGTGTACCGCGACAGAAATTGATGGTGCTCGTGCTGTTGTCGTGAAGATGTGGTGACTGCAGTCTTCGAGATGTTGCTGTTGCCATTGATGTTGGCGTTGCTTTTTTTTGTTTTGTGGCTACGCCACACTTGTTGACGCGTACTAACCCCAGTGTCTACTACTGAGAAGAAGAAGGCCACCAGAAAGAAGAAGGACCCCGATGCCCCCAAGCGGTCGTTGTCGGCGTACATGTTCTTCGCTAACGAAAACAGAGACATTGTCAGAGCCGAGAACCCTGGCATCAGTTTCGGTCAGGTTGGCAAGTTGTTGGGCGAGAAGTGGAAGGCTTTGAGCGCTGACGAGAAGACGCCCTACGAGACCAAGGCGGCCACCGACAAGAAGAGATACGAAAAGGAGAAGGCCGAGTACGCCAAGAGACAGTAGTTTCTGCGTCCCAGCAATGTACCATATCGTTTTTCTTCTCAGGTCGCCCCAGTGGCGCGTCCAGCCCAGTTGTCTATGAAATGTATTATTTACGTCTGCGATTCCCCATGTGTATTGTAGTGCACGGAGCACCACCACTTCGCGACCCGGCCCGGGCCACATTGTGCAGTGACACCATGTCTCTTCCTCCGCCAGCGTACAACGACAACCCCAAATCCTTTGCGTACCCCACCGTACACAAGAGGTGGCCCACCATCATCGAGGGCGCCATCGCGGACATTGCTGCGCACACCGCCGCGCACCCGGAAACGGCGCAATGCGGCGAATACGTCACGGGCAAGTTGAAGCAGCTTTTGGCTGATTTCAAGAGCGACGCCGCGGTGGCGCCGTTCACCGCCGACGAGGTGGCGTTGAAGCCCGACCTCGCGGTGTACAACACGGAGTTGGCGGCGCACAACGCCCAGAAACGGGTCACGTGGCTCACGGGCCCGTGGCTCTACTTGGAGTGCTACGTGTACCAGTTGATCGCCTTGTGGTTCAGGCAGACGCAGAAGTTGCAGGACTTCGACGTGTTCGAGCGGTTGAAGACCAACACGTTCCGCCAGCTGGCGTTCGGCGTGGGCGAGTTGTGCAAGCGGTACGAGGTGCTTGCGCAGCAGTTGCAGGGCCAGAGCGTGGACGCCGAGGCGTTGCGCCTCTTGTTCGTCGAGTTTGTCGACATCTCCTTGTGGGGCAACGCCACGGACTTGTCCTTGCTCGCGGGCAACGTCACGTTGGAGGACATTAAGAGCGTGCAAGGCGCGGAGGTGCGCAAGAAGAACGAGGAGAAGATCATCGCCAACGACATCGGTGCCGCGTGGGACAGCTACATGCGCGGCAGCAGGCAGCGCGTGGACGTGGTGTTGGACAACTCGGGCTTCGAGCTTTTCGCGGACTTGTGCTTGGCGTTGTTCTTGCTCGACGCCGGGCTCGTGCAGACGGTGGTGTTGCACTGCAAGCAGGTGCCATGGTTCGTCAGCGACACCATGCCCAAGGACTTTGACGCGTTGGTGCAGCAGTTGGGCGACCGCGAGTTCTTTGCCGACATGCACAAGTCCGACGCCGACGCGCGGCTGGTGCGCCACTTCGTGGCCAAGCTCGAGGCCTACGTGGCCAAGGGCCAGATCTCCACGCAGAGCCACGCGTTCTGGACGTCGTGCGAGAACTTCTGGGCGATTCCACGCCACGCGGACTTGTACGCGGAGTTGCAAAAGTCCAACTTGGTCATCTTCAAGGGCGACTTGAACTACAGAAAGTTGACCGGCGACTTGGACTGGCCCAAGACCACGCCCTTCACCACGGCCGTGCAGGCGTTGGCCACCTCGGGGCTTCCCGTGTTGGCCTTGAGAACGTGCAAGGCCGACGTGGTTGTGGGTTTGCCCGAGGGCTTGAACGAGAAGTTGATCAAGGAGTATGAGCGCATGGGCAACGAGGTGGGCGAGTTCTGGACCGCGTCGGGCAAGTGGGCCGTGATCAGCTACAGT
Source organism: Candida baotianmanensis (assembly GCA_030556145.1). Taxonomy (NCBI): domain Eukaryota; kingdom Fungi; phylum Ascomycota; class Pichiomycetes; order Serinales; family Debaryomycetaceae; genus Candida; species Candida baotianmanensis. The sequence goes on along the minus strand of JANIJO010000033.1, from coordinate 32,909 downwards.
GGCGGGCACGCAAACTAGACGGCGTGTTGTGCGGGGCCGCCGGCATCCCGGCATGTTTCCCGACCACCGAACGCGGTCTAAAATGTACAGCGCGAAAGCATCTCGTAAGTCGCCCCGCACTACCCCGCGACTCCTTTTCGAACCCCAGAGCCCCGGACACGTGGTACGAGCGAAGGGGCCCGAAAGCTGGCGGCCTTGCCGGCGATGACTATTTCCACGCGGGCCGACCTTTGTATCCGTATGTTCGTGGTGTTGGGCTGTGGGGTGCCAACGGCCCGCGCGGATGTGCTGCCCGATTCGGCCATCTAGCGCGCGCCCAATGCGGCAACGCATCCTACCCCAGCTTCTCAGCCTCCGCTGCCCCACATATAAATTCCGCGCGATGCCCCAGCTTTCTCCCATCAATCACCCATCATGGCAGACATCAACGTCGAAAAAGTGCTCGCGGAGTTGACCATCGAAGAAAAAATCCAGCTCCTCTCGGGCTGCGACTTCTGGCACACCCACAAGGTGGAGCGCTTGGGCGTCCCCAGTGTGCGTGTCTCGGACGGCCCCAACGGTGTCAGAGGCACCAAGTTCTGCGACGGTGTCCCCGCCGCGTGCTTCCCCTGCGGCACCGCGTTGGCCTCCACGTTCAACAAGGAGTTGTTGCACGAGGCCGGTGCGTTGATGGCCGCCGAGGCCAAGGCCAAGTCCGCCGCGGCGATCTTGGGCCCCACCACCAACATGCAGAGAGGCCCCTTGGGCGGGCGCGGCTTCGAGTCGTTCTCCGAGGACCCCCACTTGGCCGGCATGGCCTCGGTGGCCATCGTGAAGGGCATGCAAGACAACGACATCGCGGCCACCATCAAGCACTTTGTGTGCAACGACTTGGAGCACGAGCGCAACTCGTCGGACTCCGTGCTCACGGACAGAGCGTTGCGCGAGATCTACTTGGAGCCCTTCCGCTTGGCGGTCAAGCACGCCAACCCCCGCGCGTTCATGACCGCGTACAACAAGGTCAACGGTGTCCACGTGTCGCAGGACAAGAAGATCATCCACGACATCCTCCGCGAGGAGTGGGCGTGGGATGGCTTGATCATGTCCGACTGGTATGGTGCATACAACGTCAAGGACTCCATCGAGGCCGGCTTGGACTTGGAGATGCCCGGTCCCTCCACCCATAGAACCACCGCCGCCATGTCCCACATGGTGCTCTCCAAGGAGCTCAACATCAAGGACGTGGACGCGCGCGTGCGCGAGGTCTTGAAGTTCGTCAAGTGGTGTGCCCGGTCCAAGCTCCCGGAGAGAGGCCCCGAGTCCACCAAGAACGACACCCCAGCCACCAGAGCCTTGTTGAACAAGATCGCCACCGAGAGTGTGGTGCTCTTGAAGAACGACGACAACGTGCTTCCCTTGAAGAAGGACAAGTCCACCGCCGTGATCGGGCCCAACGCCCGCTACGCCGCCTACTGCGGCGGCGGCTCCGCTTCGTTGCTCTCGTACTACACCACCGCGCCCTACGACTCCATCTCGGCCAAGTTGGCCGAGCCCGCCAAGTACGCCGTGGGCTGCCACGCGCACTCGACGTTGCCCGGCCTCGCCATCTCGCCGCTCTCCAGAAACCCGGCCACGGGCAAGCCTGGCCTCAACTTGAAGTTGTACACCGAGCCTCCTACCGCCGAGAACAGACACAAGTTCGACGAGTTCGACAACATCGTGCCCAACATGATCTTCTTCGACTACAGCCACCCGGCCATCCCCAAGAGCGGCATCTACTACATCGATGTCACCACAGAGGTGATCCCCGAGGAGACCGCCGACTACGAGTTCTCGCTTACCGTCTGCGGCACGGCACAGTTGTTCGTCGACGGCAAGTTGGTCGTGGACAATAAGACCACCCAGACCAGCGGCGACTCGTTCTTCGGCTCCGGTACCGTCGAGGTCAAGGGCACCATCCGCTTGGAGAAGGGCAAGACCTACAAGGTGCTCGTCGAGTTCGGCTCCGGCCCCACCTCCTTGGTGAAGGGCAAGAGCATGGTCAGCTTTGGCGGTGCGCTCGGCGTGGGCCTCAGCCAGATCATCGACGCGAAGGAGGAGATCAAGAAGGCCGTGGAGTTGGCTAAGTCCGTGGACCAGGTCGTGTTGAGCATCGGCTTGAACCAGGAGTGGGAGAGTGAGGGCTTCGACAGACCCAACATGGACTTGCCCTTCTACACCAACGACTTGGTCAAGGCGGTGTTGGCCGCGAACCCGCGCACTGTGGTGGTCAACCAGTCCGGTACGCCTGTGGAGATGCCATGGTTGAAGGACGCCAAGGCCCTTGTGCACGCCGGCTTCGGTGGCTCCGAGGGCGGCAACGCCATTGCCAACGTCCTCTTTGGCGACGAGTCCCCCTCTGGCAAGTTGTCCTTGACCTGGCCCTTGAAGAACTCCGACAACCCTGCGTACTTGAACTTCAAAACCGTCAGAGGCAGAGTGTTGTACGGCGAGGACATCTACATTGGCTACCGTTTCTACGAGAAGATGCAGAGACAGGTGGCCTTCCCCTTCGGCTACGGCTTGTCCTACACCTCCTTCGCGGTGTCCGACTTGAGCGTGAGCGTGGACGAGGAGAAGGACTCGTTGACCGCGTCCGTTATGGTCGCCAACACGGGCAAGGTGGATGGTGCCGAGACCGTGCAGTTGTACGTGGCGGCCAAGTCCTCGCAGGTGGACCGTGCTGTCAAGGAGTTGAAGGGCTTCGAGAAGGTGCACTTGAAGGCCGGCGAGAGAAAGCTGGTCAAGTTCACCCTCAGCTTGAAGGACTCTGCCTCGTACTTCGACGAGTACGCTGGCCAGTGGAACTTGGAGCAGGGCGACTACGAGGTGCAAGTGGGCACCAGCTCCGACGACGTGGAGTTGTTCGCACCTTTCTCCGTGAAGCAGGAGAAGCTCTGGAGCGGTTTGTAAAAGGATTGACGCGTACATGAACTTATTGAACAGTAATGAAGAGAAAAAATTTTGTGTTTTTGATGCTAGAACTCAATTTTGTTAAATCTTGACACAATTGAAAGTCTTCCAGATTTCCTTAGCTTTTTCCAGAAATTGGCATAAACTGAAAGTGAGGATATTCATCGACAGCAAAATTCACATTGGCGAGTCACAGTGGTCAGCTTGCCAATTTAAGGTCGCCTCTTATCACGAATTGAACGCTTTTCTACTTCGACTACTTGCCAATTGCTTACACAATTTCCTAGAGTCTTCATTAAGTATTCATTATCTACCCCAACCGGATCACGTCTCGCCCGCCTTTCTAGAATTGCACGCCACAATCTTGAACTTGTCCACGGAAATGTCGCTGTCATTGCCGTCGTTGTTTGAAATGTCCGTCATCTTAATCAACACGTTCTTGATAATAAACGTCCACACGTCGTCACAGAAACGATATGTGTGCAAGTCGCCCTTGAACGTGATCTTGGACTTGCACATGCCACGCTCCGCCTTCAAGCTCTCGGAAATGACCCGGTCAAAGTTGTTCAAGATGCGGTTGGCAAGCTGCGGCTGGATCTTGCCGTCTGTGATGAGTGTGTCGAGCGTGTCCGCCAACGCGCTGCCGATGGTACTTCTTCTGTATAGTTCGTAGTATGCTGGTGCGTTCATGATGTGCGAGCAAGAGTAGGCAATTGTTGGAGTGACAAATGTAGAGGGAGAGATATGTATGTGTGGATGTACGGGTGTAGTACACGATCTTTTGTGGAGAGTTACTGGAACTGTCGCAACTACAATGAGCAGCGACAATCTCACCGTGCGAGAACGATTCCGAATCTGTGTCAGGGACTTCCTAGCACTCGACCTGGCAGGTGGCCGTGCAGACTCCGCGGAATTCCAGCAGAAGGTGACTCAATTGCTCACGGAATTTCGCCTCGTGCAATCCATCGTCGATGGGCTTTCCCTCTTCAGCGACAACGAGCAGCTCCGCGAGATCAACACGCCATACTTGTCGTTTGCCACGCTTCCATATTATGCAGCGTGCTTGTATATGCGGTCGCTTGCCGACGCGTCCGGAGCATACGATGAGAAGGATAAGTTCCAGAATAAGCCTGAAAACCTCCAGAGAGCCAAGGTGATGCTTGCTGCGTACCTCAACCAGCTCGAGTCGTTCGGGGGCGTGCTTCTGGAACTGCAGAAAAGGACGCTAGACAGTTTCGAGAAGAGCTACGACCCGTCCGTGGAAGAGCTACTAGGCCAGAGCAGCAAGAACCCGGTGCAAAAACGAGCAGAGAAGATCGAAAACTTCAAGGCTGAGAAGGCACTCAAAGGTAAGTTGCAAATATTGGAGGGGTATTACGAGAGAAATTCCACCGACGACGACGACGAAGACGCACTTCTGTCGTTGGACGAAGAGGTGGTGCGTGCAATCTACATTGACCAGTTGAGGCTCTTTGCTATTAACGCTTTCGACAACTTGGAGTCCATTGCCATGGAGTTGCAAGTGCTCAAGCAGAGACCTGCTTTTGAAAGCAGACAGAAAACGCAGGATACAAGGGAAAGGCTGTCTGCTCTGGACAGTACAGGGTACACCTCCAGATTGGAACGCAACCCAACTGCACCAACACATATCTCAGAGTTGCTTAGTCGCCAGGGGAAGATTCTCCGGCCATTCACTATCACCAGGAACAAGCAGGAGTTGCGAGAGAAGGTGTTTGGAACAGGCCAGACTCTTCCCTCCATGACTGTCGAAGAGTACCTAGACTATGAGTTGGCCAACGGCAAGATGGCCAAAGAGGAAGAGAAAAAAGACGACGAGAGCGAGTCCGATGACAGCGATGAGGAACTTCGAAAGAGAGAGTGGGATGACTGGAAGGATGAGAACCCTCGCGGAAGCGGTAACATGAAGGCTAATCTAGGGTAGGCGTTTATTCGTTGTTGAAGTATTTAACCCATAAGGTCCTTTTCCAACTCTTTGAGCCACTTGTAGTACTCAATGGTTAATTGCTCCAAAGTGATGACCCCAAGGCGCTTGGTGTTGTCCCTCTTGACAATCCACTTGTCGTCAGCATTCTCAAACGTGCGCAAGCAGTTGAGCACAATCATATACAACTCGAGAATCTTCAACTTGAACTGCTTAAAGTCTTCAGATTCGTTCGAATCAAATCCCAAGCTATCCTTCTCAAACTTGAACCTCGTGACAAATATGTACAATGCCTCCGCAGCACCTCTTTTGTCTGCAATAGACGCGTGGGAAAGGTCTGAAGAACCTCCGAAGAGTCTCCAAGAGTACAAGTACTCGTAGCACTTCAATGCATTGGAGAGGATCAAGTCTTCATTTGCAAGCTCGAGCAAAATGCAGTCGATGAGAAGGTAGTTCTTTTGGAACAAGGGGCTCGGACGGAAGAGCCGGTCAATCTGGTGATGAGAAATGAGCGAACGAACGAACCTGGTAAACAACACCTTAAGCTCGGATCTGGGCAACACGTCACTCAAGACATTGAGAGAGTCGGACGCATCATCAAATTTCTTGATTGCCAATGCGTCGGCGAACAAGTTGCGGAGGTATGTGATGCGCAAACCCGAAACGGTCTTGTCAGAGCCGTCTGCCTCTGCAAGAATCTTGTAGGCCTTCTTTTCGAAATCGAGAGATTGCTGCTTGAATGCAGAGTCTTCAGTCTCAGACGCGGAATCTGGCAATGCGAGGGCATTCTTTGAAGTACCGTATGATTTCGAGAGCTGAGCCAATTGATGATAGTAATTGGCCTTGACCACAAGATCATCGGAAGGACCGGAGAAAATGGAGGACAAAAAGTGCTTGAGTAATTGATTAGAGCTCAACGACTTCAACAAATTCTCCTTGATGTCATACTTGTTGACCTTGGCAAATGTCTCATAGTCAACAAAGGTATCATAAAATTCCAAAGCATGGCGATTGAGTAGCTGCACAATGCCAGACAAAAAATGATTTATAGGTAACGAGGGATCTAACTTTGAGATGAACTTCTCAAAGATGATCTTGCCCTCGTTTTTGTTCACAAGTTCGAGCACCACATTTAAGATGAACTTGCTTTGCTGGTGTTGGAGGACTTCGTTCGTCAAGTAATCGAAAGCAACGTTGTAGTCTCTCTCTTGAACCAAATGATTTAAACGAGGGAACCTTCCGAGAGAGGCCGTCCAGAAAACCGAGTTTTCTTTCAACGAGACTGTTGAAGTTTCGATTGAACTTTCCGAACTCGAGCTCGAGAATGAAAGGTCAAACACTTGGTCCATCAACGTGTACCCGTTCAACACTTTGATAATCGAATTCAAAAAGTCTAAGACAGATTCGTTGACCTCACAAAGGAGAAATAAGACAGCAACTTTCACCAAAATTTCTTTGTGGCTGAACTCGATATTCTTGAAGGTTGCCACCAAAGCAAGCTTAGCAAACAAACCCAATCCCTCTCCAATGGAGACATGTCTGTCATCGACGACTAGTTCGCCACCGGTACCAGATATTAGCAACTTAATCTCTTCGACGACTTCAGGAATTGACTCCAACTCCTTCATCAAAGCATTGATTTCCTGATTTGAAATTTTACCGCTAAGATAGGTTGATGCCAACTGGGTTGTCGTGTCGGTATCCAACTTCGTTGTTCTAGCGAGATCCATAGACAACTTCTTAAAGGTATTTGAGGAGAATTTGGAGTTGATAACCAAGAGCAACTGTGCAAGCCTGTTCGGATTGCTAGAAGACAAGAAAGACTCGTAGTAGTGTGCATATGTGAACATCCCAACGCCGTTAACAAGCGAAACAATAACCATCTGTCCTCTGACTAAAATGGCCAAAGATTCCTGACTGATCTTGCGGAACTCCTCACAAATCAATGCAAATTTCACCCACAATGAGTTAGTAGAAACACCGATTTTCTCGCTCGTGGCCGTGATCGCGTAGCACGCATTTCGACGCAACGACGCTACGTCGCTCTTGATCTCTAGCCCCGAGTTCAGCTTGAATATGTTTAATGCTGTGAGAACGATCTCTTTGTCGAAAAGGCCCGAATTAAAAATGAGCTCTTCGTAGTATTCGCCGTCGTGGCGAGCATTGATGTCGCCAAAAAGGCTGTCTTGCAATGCTCTTGACGATGTTGTTGATGTAATGGAACCAGTTGACTTGTTTTGAGAGTAGCAAACGAGAGAGCTGAACGTGTTGGACTTCCACAAAACGAAGTAAGCTACCTCCGAGACATTATGCTTGATCTGGAAGTCTTGAACCTTGAGGATGCTCAGCTCGGAGGTGTCTGGTTGGTCAAAAGCGTCGCGAGCATTTAAAGTAATCGTTGAAGGGGCCAGCAAGTTGCCTGCCTCCACATGCCACTGGTAAATTATGTAGTCATTTTGTTTCTTTTGTTCTTCCACTGGTAACAACAAGGACAAAGTGGTTGTGTTGTCGAAGTTCTGCACTTCCAAATGCTTGCTCGTGACAGTTGTCAACCAAGTCGACTCTGCGTCTGATTTTTTGACTTGATGCAGGTTTCTTGATTGTTTGTGTGATTCCAAGCTCCAGAACTTCAAGGTTTTTGTGACAGTCAATGCAACAAATTCAGAGTCGTTCAATTTGACGACGTCGACAACCGCAGCAGAGGACACGTCGTTAACTGAGATCTCCTGTTTGGACCCCTTTAACAAGCTTCCGACAAAGTTTAAAGACATCAACGGAAGCACCTCGCTGAAATTGAAGATGTCCACGGCCGATAATGCGGACGCCCTATGGAAATGTAGAAGACCACCATCTCTCAACGAGACGATGAGGTTGGACTGGTCCAATCCCTTGACCAACAAAGGAGGCAGTCTCAACTCGAACGAGTAAGGCACAGAAATGTTAACCCACTCGCTAACGCTGTCCAATGCCAATCTGTTTTTCGTGCTGCCTAGAATGAAGTCGCTGAGTTCGATCTTCAATGTGACCAAAAGGAAGTTCTCCTCGATCAAGTCAATCAAGATGAACGGCTCCACCTCGGACGCCAGCGGAAAGAACTGATACGTGATGGTGCCAGCACTGATGACGCGATGAGGAAGGACAATATCGATATTTTGGAATTGGGCAACCAAAAGCGTAGCCTCATCAGGAAGAATCGGGGTCAACCGCAAAGTCTTCATGTCGTTGAAGATGCCGACTTGAACGGAGGGAAAGAAGTTCCCCTTTTGGGACGACACATCAAGCAACTCACTGGAACTGAAGCATTTATTGCGGAAGTTCTCAGATGGGTCGCCAGAATCCTTGGACGCCGCATACTTAAGCGGGAGCTTGACCACTTTCAGCGGCAAATGGCTCGCGTAGCCGACCACGTTGGTGCTGCTGAGCTTGGTCATTGGCGTGAGACCTGGTTATTCTGGTGAATGTAGTTGTTTTCGATTCGCGGTGCACGGGTCTTTCAAGAAGAAGATGGTGAAATTACAACAACGACTTTAGGTGACTTGCTGAAATTAGAAAACGGGGCCATTCACGAATATGCTGACCCTCTCGGAGTAATTCAAGCTGCTCATGTGATTTTCTGAAGGCTGGGCCCGTAGCACAACGGGCTGTGCGCGGCACGACCTATCTACACAAGAGTTGTAAGCAGAAACTAGCTATTCATCACCATGTCGTCCACAATATTCTACAAATTCGTTCACCAGAAAGAACGATCGACGATCCATTTTGACGGGACAGGTATCAATGTGTTCGACCTCAAACACGAAATTATCACGCAGAACCAGCTCGGCCAGGGCCAAGACTTCATGCTCAGGCTATATCACCAAGAACAGCCGGACCTAGAGTACGACAACGACCAGGATGTCATCCCCAGATCGACGTTTGTCATTGCGAAAAGATCGCCCATCTCCGTGTTCAACGGTAGATCGCAGTCGGCCGCGAGATACGTTTCTGGAAGACCCAGAATCACCAAGTTCAAGCAGCAGGTGGCGGCAACACCTGCGATGCACAAGCCAGAGGCTGCGGTCGACGAGAACATCAGCGAAGAGGACAGAATCAAGCAGATGTTCGAAAACCAGTCTAATGTGTGGGCGCAGGCGCAGGATGAGCTTTCTCAGCATAAGGTTGTTCACTATAAGCCAGGCAACGAAGACCTCCCGCCACCAGGTTACGTGTGCTACAGATGCGGTGGAAAGGACCACTGGATCAAGAACTGTCCGACGAATTCGGACCCAAACTTCGAGGGCAAGAAGATCAAGAAGACCACCGGTATCCCCAGGAGTTACATGAAGACGATTTCGAAGGAAACGGTGGAATACCGTCTCCAGAACCCCGAGAGCAACGAAAGTGGCATACACACCAACGATAACGGTGACTTGGTCGACGCCCAGGGCAACACATACATGATCACAGAAGAGGGAGACTACGTGATGACGTTTGCGGATTCGAAAACTTGGGCGCTGTACCAGGAAAAACAACAGAGTGCGGCGATGAAGGCACAAAAGGAGTACGAGCAGAAAGTGGCGAAGCAGGCCATTGCAGATGGAAAGACCCAGTTTATGAACCCGCTCTCTTCAGAGGCTAAAGTGCTTGAAGCTCCTATCTACATGACCCCATGCTGTCAGGACACACAGCTGCTCAAAAAACTAAAAAACTTCGTCTACAATCAGTCCGAGCTAGAGCTGGCCTTGATCGATAACGACTTTCACTGCCCCAACTGCGGGAAAGAAGACGTTTATATTGACGATCTCGTTCACAATGAGGCCATTGAGAAGGAATTGACCGAGTACGTGACACTGCTCAACATCGAAAACCCCACCAACGCAAAGCGCAGTGCTGAAGACTCCCAAGCCAATGGAGACGACGCCAAAAGATTACGAGCGGCACCCAATCCGGCTATGCCTATGCCCGGGATGCCGTTTGGCATGATGAACCCTATGAGCATGATGGGCATGCCACCCATGTTCATGCCTCAAATGCCCGGTCCCGGTCCCCAGAACCAACCGCCAAAGTAATAACTCGCCGGAATTGGCGATTTTTGGCGCCGGGTCTATCGAAACCCTGGAGATTTTTGGGTTACCCGCACCTGACCGCATTGCATATAAATGAAGTGAGTAACGGAAAAAATTTTCGTGATAGTAATAAACGACTTCATTAAACCGAAGGTATGTGCTCGTGTTCGGGCCACTCACGTCGCCTTTCAGGCGGATTCGATTCTAGGATGATCAAAAATAATCAATTCAAACTAGAGTTTGTGACTTTTCAGAATGATCACAACATTATTATGCATGGCTTACTGAAGAATCGCGAGTACCCGCCTTGAGCTACTGAACAAGTACTAATCCAAATAGACTTCCGTAATTGGTATGTTCGACGAACCGTCGCTGAGATACTATGATGATACAACAAAAACAAAGCTGGAATTACCAACTGAAACTCTCTGATTGATAAGTTTTTGCATTATTTCTGACCGTATCACACACAGCATAGCCCGTGGGATTTGTACTAACAGTTTAGGTATGTTCCGCCAACATTTCAAGGAGGAATTATTGCACTGGGCACTGAATATTTCATGAGTGACAATGCATAATGGTGGGCCTCAGAAACCCACTTAAACTGAGTTATCCCATTCTAATCTATTGAAACAGTTTCTAACAAGCCAGGGCGTCAATTGTATGTATCAGCTTGCTGCATTCAAATGATGATCTCTTAGATGACGAGTCAGAATCGGGATTCCCGTTGACGACAAACTTTTTTTTATAACCATTCATGCATTTCTGACTTTGCTGCTTAATTTCCAATGGCGAACGATTACTAATAAAGCAGTTGGCTCAAAAATCGCATTACTCCATTCCTTCCATGACGTTGTTGAGGCTTCGTCTGCTTATACCCTAGCTACTGTTTTCTGTGCTGAGAAGTTAAGAGATGAGCTTGAAATAAAAGACAAGCATATGTCCGATTCTTTAGAAGAAGAAACATTTCATGTCTGATAACTTTGCATAGAGAATGGGAGCTAGGGTAATGGCGGAACAGAAGCGTCTTTACAGGTATGTTGCATTTGAGCGTATATGATGATCTACCACTTATTCACGACGGTCTACTGCGCATGGTGACTTGTAATTGCCATGCCTTGATGATAAAATAGGCCTTGACCGGCCGTGGTTCCTGAAATTGCCATTCTACGAGTATGTTACTAACGAGTAGGTATGTCGCTCGTCCTCACAGATGATGTTATTTAGCTTTTTGATCTCCATGATACTCCAAAAAAACTTTACGATTTGCATGTCAGTCTGACTGTGAGCCACCTTTAGTCAATACTAACGTCAGCTCTTAATAAACGAGTAAAAAACTGAATTATTTTGTAGAGCATTGTAAGTGTGCAGTAGGAGGTTCGATGTGCGCGGGCTCGCAACAGTCCGTGCGGCTTCGAGCCGCTGTAACTTCTCACACGTTATTCGCTCCACCTACTACTCCTCGCCAGCACAACCTAACATACTTTGCAGAACACGAACAGGCCAATTAAATGGCTAAGAATCCAGATCACTCAAAAAGCTTGCCGGTGGACCCGCCTTCGTATGAGTATACTGTGTCTTCGGAAACATCCCCCACATTGACTCCCTTGAGTTCCACCCTGTCAGCTTCGAGAGGATATGATCGCAACCCACGTCCGGCGCTCAACAGCTCTTCCTCCTTTCGTTCGTTGAAGAATGGAGCACCAGAGAAGAAGAAGAATGTGCCCTACAAGCCGAGTGCGGACCTCCAGGCACAGATAGACAAACTTGGCGGGTCAGTCAGTAACTTGACAACCTTTTCCACTGGAGCACAGACAGAGTACTTCGATGTACTTCCTTCGTTCCAGATGTTTCAGTCCATTTTGAAGCGGAACGACTTTGAGTTTGACGAACCTACGTTGGGCAATCCACCGGTTTACGGCGACACTACTCGCTCATCGCCGTCTCCACCGAGCGGATTTTCGCCAATGCACTCACATAGAGACATAACCAGTGTGTTGCAGTCAGCCAGCGAGCAGCTTGAGGGCCTAGACGTCAACGACGATGACGAGGCTCATGAAGGACAATACCTCTTCTCCGATAACGAGATGGAGGATGGCCTACAGAGGAGATCGCGGCTGAGGACCCCCCTTAACCGAAACCACTCGAGCGATAGGTCGCAGTCGGTAGGTATCCCTGTCGGTGCTGTCACGCACGAGAGTTTTGGACATTCTGTGCTAGATAACATAGACATGCTTCCCACAGCAAAGACTTCTCCCTTGTCTGTGGAAATTTTTGTTACCAAGGAAGTTCCCGTGCCCAACCAACCGAGCGAGTTCGAGTCAAAGCTTAAAGAGTATACTTGTGGCGACATGGTCAATGGATACGTTGTCATCACGAACGACCTGGACAAAGATGTCAACTTTGGGTTGTTCATTGTGAGCTTGGAATGTACCATCAAGGCAGTCCACTCGAGGAGAGACAACGATGTCATCAAGGTGGAAAAGATCTTGCAGAAAAAACCTTTGAAGATGTACGATTTGAACGCAAGCTACAACGAGGCGGCGATCCCTAGTTCAGTGGGTATCGAATACGAGTGCTTGGAGAGGGATCTTCATGACGGTTGTCTTATGGGACTCCCCAACGACCGTATATTAAAAGCTCATGAGAAGTACAAGAAATTCGTTACTTTCAGGTTCCCTGAGATGCTTTTGGACAATTCGTGTCCACACGGTGTGCTTAGGCACACTATGCCTCCTCCAACCTTTGGTATTGATGTCACGGCATTCCAAAAACGAGCAGGCTCGATTGCCGTGAACAAAGCATTGGGATATGGTCTCCTCAGCGTTCGAGGTTCTCCACTTAAGGTCAGGGATTACGACTTCGAAGATGTCAGTGTGTCTTATTCTATTGAGGCAAAGTTTATTGATAAGCAGCATGAGAAAGATCAGAAGCTGCCTGTCCTGCCAGACGATATCAATGACCCTGAAAATCAGTCTAACTACGTTGTCTCCAAAAGTTCTCAGTTCTTCTTGAGATTTATTCCAGATATAGAGGTCCAGATTGAGACGGCTTTGACCTCCATTAGCCATTTCGGCATGTCTTCCACATCTGGCCTCGACGACTGGCTTTACAATGTGATCGCGAAACGCTCAACCTGGCACTTCATTAAGCAAATGAATCTTTCGATCGAGGAAGAGATTGAATCGTCCCTCAACAAGCGAGAGTTCTCTGACCAGCAGTTGAAGAGAAAGCACATCCAAATTGGGAGGGTTCCTTATGAATCTGGTGACACGAAACGGTTGATAGAGAAAAATGGTGCCAGCCACGTCAGGCAAGAGTTTCTGAACCAAAAGATTCTCTATACGCATGAGCCAACTGAGATCGTTGGGAAGAAGAAGAAGTCATTCCTTCTGTCGGTTTCGAAAATCGGATACATGACTTTAGGAATCAGAGTACCTGACAAACTCATTCCGTATGGGTCTCCGCGCTTGCTACAGAAACACAACAATGGGCTCGCTGATGGGTCCCTTTCGGCGTCTTTGTCGCGGAACGGAAGTCAGTTGTCTTTGAAACCCGTTGTCAGCAACCACAATATGACGGAACTCTACAATAGAGGTGATGATTCTGTGATTAAGAACCTTGAGGTCCAGCTTTTGTTTGACGCTGATGATGCTTCTGTTAAGCCCCCGCAAATTGCACTGATTGACATCAGCGTCGTTGCGTGGTCTTACAAAACGGAATATCCTATCCCTGTGTCGTTCGAACATGATTTCTTCTACTCAAAAGCGGATGTTCCTGGTGTTGTTATGCTCACTGATGATGTGGAGAACACCAAGATGAATTTGCAAGAGTTGAAAGATCTGGTCCATCACTACATTGAGTTCCTCAAAGAAACAAAAACATTTGTGTCCCAGAATGCATTCTCATATTTGAAGGGCCTTAGCAAATTGGGTGTCAAGAAGGACACTATTGAAGATTACTTCCAGACCATCAACACACGCTCCTTTTCCGCTGATGACTGGAAGCCTGTCCTGAAGACCAGCAAAGTCACTTGGTCAAGGTCTCTTCTGTTACCGTTGGTTGTTGCCAACAAGAACAACGTGACTCTTCCACCAAGCTTCCAGAGCTGTTTGGTCGGGAGACTTTACGCGTTGCAAGTGCAAATCAAATTCAAGGGAGGTGAAGTTTCACACAACCGAATCAAGTTAGATGTGCCGGTGCTAGTGGGTTAGGTGTAGGGAAATGCAAACATTCATTTAGTATTCGTTGTATGAAATGACACTCCTGAGAAAAGCACTTAAGCAAACTCGAGGTGCTTGATTTCCTTACTGGATCTGTCGCCGCTGGGCTTGTTGTTGTCCGTGATCTCCAGGATCGCGTCCAAGTCAGCGCGTGTAAGCTTCACAATATGTGCCAAGTTCAGGTCAACCTTGTCGGGAGTACTGCCGCTAGGAATAGGAACGATCTTTGCCACCTTCTTGATGCCTCTGTAGTTTTCCTGTCCACTAAGCGAAATGACCCACGACAACGCCAAGGATTCCAAAGAGATATTCTTCTTCTGGGCGAATTCGTACAATTTCTGGACGATCTTCAGGTTGGTGTGGAAGTGTTCCTTGGTGAATCTGGGAATGTGCCCTCTGATATCGCCAGGTCTGTTGCACAACTCGAAGAACGAGTCGAAGTCATTGACCGTTCTGTCAGTCAAAAAGCCTCTGCACAAAGGCGAATACGCCACCACGGTGATACCCTTATCGGAAAGCTCTTTCAAGACGCCGTTTTCGAAGATCTCCTGACACAAAAGAGAAAGCTCAATTTCGACACAGCTCACTGTTGCAACACTGGTTGCTTTGTTAATAGAGCCCACACCGACCTCCGAAAGAGAGATGCCATCGATGACACCCTTCTCGACGAACTTGTTGATAGTAGCAATCGAAGTTTCGTATGGGGTGTCTGGGTCAACCCTAGCCTGCTGATAGATAAGTGTTGGTCTCTTGGACTTCTCCTCGGGGAAAAAGCTCGCAAAGTTCTCAATTGAGCGAGTCAAGTTCTCCTCTGACCCATCTGGACCCATACGTTCGGCACTAATGCCTCCCTTGACGGAGATGACCAAATCAGGGTATTCGCTGGCATACTTCTTCCAAAACGCCAGGAGGTACTTGAGGTTGATCAAGTCGGGGCCATAGAATTCACCACCGTTGAGAAATCTAATGTCATATTTGCTGCAACTGTAGTTGATGACTTCCAAAGACTCTTCGAGTGACTTTGGAGTTGGAGTCCATGTTAAGGACATGGTGCCGAAGCCGATATCACCGGGTATGTGAACGATTGGAGAAGACATTGTAGTGGAGTAGAAAACCGCAACTAGGACAAGGGGCGATGAATTAGCCTTCTATGTCCTCTCAGTTGACGTGGTGAAACGGAGATTAGACGGGTTTTGCGCGAAACGTATACGGTGGCAAACAAGGCGGAGATTCGCAAACATTGCCGGTTCTGGAGCTGAATGCACAAAGCGCAGAAAGTGGCAAATGGTTGTCAGATTGCGAAGTTCGTTTGATGGTGGTCCATAAATTGTAAGCTTGGCATAGATTGCGCAGAGCAATTAATCCGCAACATAAATGTATCACGACCACCTGCAAAACACCAATTCTACTTGTAGCCCAAAGTGGTGAAGCAGACAATAGAAGTATTAATTCACATCCGACATAGCCTACTGGTGAAACGCTCTTCGTAAATCTTCACCAATCAGAATCGTTCTTCTCAGACGAAATAGTTCTGTGAACGATTGCACAGGGAGAATACGACGGAGCTCGTACTTTTACAGGCAAGCAGTACTTCACATGAGAAGAAACCTCCGTTCTATAAGCGCTCAATTGATTTGAGCTTTTGGCTGCTTGGGGCATTAATGCGGGTTAGGCGTCATATATGCGCCAAGGAATACGTCACCATTATTAGTCTGTGCTATGCCAACACAAAACTGCACCCCATAGGTTCGGTGCTATGCAAATTATATCAATGTCCGATCACTTTTATATTGGTTGAGTCATCGCTTGGGCGACTGAAGTCTGTTCATCCAATTTAAACTTTACGCAGGTCTCATTTGACACAGTTTTGTCAAACAAATGAATTGAAGTGCCCTTGGATCACGAATTGAACTCAGTAGCATCGCGGGTCGAGTTAGAAATGCTTCATATCATCCACATGTTTCATTTTTTTTTATGTGCGTGCACTTTGAGCCATCTCCGGCCAGAGAGATGATTGGACACGAGAAATTTTCACGCACATTCCCAATTAGGTAACCGCTTGCCCATGCCGCGGTGGGTTATCTTTGAGTCACTGAGAATTTTTATACCACTTCTCTACCCTCTTTTTTCCACTCCACCACACAAAAAGTTATTCACCGAGATGCTTAGTCAAATGGGAAAGAGATTGGCCTGGTCCGCGGCTTTTAAGCGTACCTTGGCCACCAATACTCCACCTGTTTTCTCGAAAACTTCTCAGTTGGACAGAGCCACACTTACAATTAAGAACGGCCCCGTCTTCAGCGGATACTCATTTGGTGCTAACAAGAACATCAGTGGAGAAGCTGTCTTCACGACCTCCTTGGTTGGCTACCCCGAGTCGATGACCGATCCATCCTACAAGGGCCAGATCTTGTGCTTCACCCAGCCATTGATCGGCAACTACGGTGTTCCTTCCAGCACGGAAAAGGACGAGTTCAACTTGTTGAAGTACGTCGAGTCTGCTTCGGTGCAGTGCATTGGTATCGTTGTTGCTGACGTCGCCTTGGAGTACTCCCACTGGACCGCTGTGGAGTCGCTTCAGCAATGGTGCCAGAGATCCGGTGTTGCTGCCATCACTGGAGTTGACACCAGACAGTTGGTGAGCTACTTGAGAGACAAGGGTTCGTCGTTGGCGAAGATCACCATCGGTGAGGAGTACGACGCGGATGAGGATGCTGCTTTCGAAGATCCTGGAGCTGTCAACTTGGTGCACAAGGTCACCACCAAGGCTCCCTTCCACGTGTCTTGCCCAGACAAGTACGACAAGGGTTACCATGTTGCTGTGATCGACTGTGGTGCCAAGGAGAACATTTTGAGATGCCTTGTTCAAAGAGGTGCCTCGTTGACTGTCTTCCCCTACAACTACCCAATTGAGAAGATCGCCAACAAGTTCGACGGTGTGTTCATCTCGAACGGTCCAGGCGACCCAACGCACTGCTCTCTGACCATTGAGAACTTGAAAGCCACCATGAAGAAGTACGAGGAGTTGCCTATTTTCGGTATCTGCTTGGGCCACCAGTTACTCGCTTTGGCGAGTGGAGCTAAGACCGTCAAGTTGAAATACGGAAACAGAGCCCACAACATCCCCGCTTTGGATGTTCTCTCTGGCAAGTGCCACATCACCTCCCAGAACCACGGTTACGCTGTTGATGAGACTACCTTGGGTTCCGACTGGATGCCGTACTTCACCAACTTGAACGACTTGTCTAACGAGGGCATGCAGCACAAGTCCAGACCGATTTTCTCGACTCAATTCCACCCAGAGGCCAAGGGAGGACCATTGGACACTGCGTACTTGTTTGACAAATTCTTCGAGAACATTAAGACGTACAAGGGCGAGAATGGCTCGCAAGTGGGCGAGATCAAGAACTCGTTGCTTGTGGATATTTTGCCAAAGGAGAGAGTCATTTAGGTGTAATCAGGGACGCGGAAGCCAGTTGACGCGATACGAAGCTAAAATAGTTACTTCATAGGGGAAAAGCACGTCATTTCGCTACAAGGAAAGTCCAATAACTGAGCCAATATGATCAACGTAGCACTATCTGACAATACAGGTGGCCTGAGAGCCCAGTGTGAAGTTTCACGCACCATTGGTGATTCACAAGTGTTGATAGGTGTGCATGTCGTTGCAGAAGCTATCATGTGACGAGGAAATGGCGCACCTATTCTCATCGTAACCTCGTTTCGGTCGGTGGCTGAACCTGGTGTACTGCACACCCATTCTGAACCATACGATTTTGGTCGCGTTGGGTGCGAAATATCACGCAACTTGATCGTTACCTATACGAGCACCTCTCGCTTTATATATTGGAAATAAAAGCCTTTGTGATTAGATAGAACGTCAGCTGTTTACAACATGGAAGTTTTGAGGAGAACATCCGCGCTCAGGCACATTCTCCAAAATGGCGTTGCACTCAACGAAACGTCATACTTTGGGGTCCTCGACATGTTGACACAATTATCCATTAGCGACATTGAATGTGAGGCAGCTTCGCTCAATTACTTGGAGAAGTTGTGGGCGTCGTGGTATCTTTATATTGACAACGACGTGCTTGCAACGGGACTCCTCTTCTTTTTGGTACATGAAATCACGTACTTTGCCAGATGCTTGCCGTGGGCCGTGATTGACAATATCCCATACTTCAACCGCTGGAAGATCCAGCCGGACAAAATTCCAAGTAACAAGGAGCAATGGGAATGCTTCAAGTCTGTTTTGAAGTCGCACTTCTTGGTTGAAGCGCTTCCTATATGGTTGTTTCACCCATTATGCTCCAC
Source organism: Candida baotianmanensis (assembly GCA_030556145.1). Lineage (NCBI taxonomy): Eukaryota > Fungi > Ascomycota > Pichiomycetes > Serinales > Debaryomycetaceae > Candida > Candida baotianmanensis. Next base: position 14,454 of record JANIJO010000033.1, on the reverse strand, counting down.
ATTGAAGATCTCAATCGATGTGCCGTTCCCTTCTCTTAAGATTATGGGAGCACAGATTGCATTTTTCTTCTTCATGGAGGACATGTGGCACTACTGGTTCCACCGGCTTTTCCACTATGGCTGGTTTTACAAAAATATCCACAAGCAACATCACAAGTATGCCGCGCCATTCGGTTTTGCAGCCGAGTATGCTCACCCCGTCGAAGTGATGGCACTTGGTGTGGGGACTGTTGGGTTCCCGGTTTTCTATGCCTACGTTGCTAAAGTTGCCAATGCCGTCACGCTTCCGGAATTGCATTTGTTCACCATCACTTGTTGGATTGTTCTAAGATTGCTTCAGGCTGTGGACTCGCATTCAGGCTACGACTTTCCGTGGTCTTTGCATCACTTCGTCCCATTCTGGGCTGGAGCACGTCACCATGACTTACATCATCACTACTTTATCGGTAATTATGCGAGCTCGTTCACCTGGTTTGACTTTTGTCTCGACACCGAGTCGGGGCCTGCTGCGAAGAGAAGCAGAGAGCGCAAAAGCAGACTCAAAGCAGAGAAGATTGCGAAGAAGATTGAATAGATTTAATAAACTGGTTGTGATTATTAATTGGTAATGCAAACTATGTTTCAGTTACGCAATATGATGGTTTTTAGGCTACTGTCTTACGACCCAGTTGTTAGGGTTTCAGCCCTCGAAGGTCACACACTAGCGCCAGCGTATTTGTGACACTGCTGCCGCGACATCCTACGTATATTGGCATATACGACATTACTGTGACTGTGTACAGTCCCCTCAGTAAAATTTTTCAGGCGGAGTGCACGACACAGTAGCCCATCCTGAGAGCGTAGAACTTGTTCCTTCTTTTTTCTGTTTGTTCTTTCAGCTAACCCAACAACCAAGTATGTAATATCCCATGAATCCACGAAGACAACTCAAGAATATCATCCAATATGTCTGAGCCCGCCAATACGAAATTAGCTCCGTTACTTTTTATTCCCAAAGGTCATCCGTTGGCACACCAGCTTACGGTCATCTCCTATGTTGAGAAAAAAAGGATGAAAACATTGATAACTCACATAAATGATAGTTGCTCACAGTGGCTTGATGCCAGTTTGCGATACTAACCAATACAGATGTCTAGATTGAACGAGTATCAGGTTATTGGCCGTCGTCTCCCAACCGAGGCTGTTCCAGAGCCAAAGTTGTTCAGAATGAGAATTTTCGCTCCTAACACCGTTGTTGCCAAGTCTCGTTACTGGTACTTCTTGCAGAAATTGTACAAGGCGAAGAAGGCTTCCGGTGAGATCGTCTCCGTCAACGTCATCTCTGAGGCCACCCCAACCAAGGTGAAGACCTTCGGTGTCTGGATCAGATACGAGTCCAGATCCGGTATCCACAACATGTACAAGGAGTACAGAGACGTCACCAGAGTTGGTGCTGTTGAGACCATGTACCAGGACTTGGCCGCCAGACACAGAGCCAGATTTAGAGACATCCACATCTTGAAGGTCGTTGAGTTGGCCAAGACTGAAGATGTCAAGAGACAGTATGTCAAGCAGTACTTGACCAAGGACTTGAAATTCCCATTGCCACACAGAGTCCAGAAGTCGAAGAAGTTGTACCTGTTCCACACCCCAACTACTTTCTACTAGTTGTATAACGTGGTTGAGCATCCCTCTCATTTGGTCCGCCTAATTCAATACATGTGAATGTAAGCAAATATTTGTATAATTTATAATGACTTCACATCTCAAAGTCGCACGTGAGTTTCGGTCCGACAGATTGTCGACCCTTCTCAGGACAAACTAGAGCGTATCACAAAATGTCGTATGGCAGCAGCGCAGCAGAGAGATTATCCGGAAAGACTGTTCTTGTCACAGGTGCTTCCGCGGGAATTGGCGAAGCCACTGTTCGTGAGCTTGCGAGCGCAACAAATGGGCTGCTCAAGTTCATTCTCACCGCCAGAAGACTCGATAAATTGCAATCTTTGGAGAAGGAGTTGCAGAGCCAATTCCCCAACATCCGCACCCATTGTGTCCAATTGGATGTCTCCAAATTGGAGAGTATCCCCCAATTCGTGAAGAGCCTTCCATCGGAGTTTGCGGATGTTGATGTGCTTATCAACAATGCTGGGAAAGCATTGGGCCGTGAAGAGGTAGGCGAAATTGCTGAAAAGGACATTGCTGAAATGTTCAACACCAACGTTTTGGCTCTCATTATGCTTACCCAATTGATTCTTCCAATCTTCAAAGCCAAGAACTCTGGTGATATTGTGAACTTGGGTTCTATTGCCGGAAGAGACCCCTACCCGGGTGGAGCGATCTACTGTCCTACCAAAGCAGCAGTGAAATCTTTCTCTCACGCCTTGAGGAAAGAGCTTATCAGCACCAAAATCAGAGTTATAGAAGTTGACCCTGGCAACGTGGAGACTGAGTTCTCCAATGTTCGTTTCAGAGGCGATCTCTCTAAAGCGAAAGCTGTTTATGCCGGAACAGAACCTTTAGTTGCAAGCGACATTGCAGAGATCATCACTTTTGCGCTTACTAGAAAGCAGAACACTGTTTTGGCGGAGACACTTGTGTTCTCCACAAACCAGGCTTCCGCGCTGCACTTGCATCGTGCGTGAAGTGTTGAATAGGTTTTATACACAACTTGAGATTTCACATCAATCCACTCATAGCTCATGCTCCGATGAATAGTGGCCGTCAAAATGACAGCGACTGGTCAGAAACCTCTATTCAACTTTTGAAAGACCCAGACAATGTTAATTTATGGCAGCACCTTGTCCAACGTGCGGAGAATCGCCATGGACATCTCGTGAATAAAACACTGCCAGATGATCAGATTGCTGTTGTCAGACGAACATATGAACTATTTCTACGAAAGAACCCGACAATTTTAAGTTATTGGACAGCGTACGCATTATGGGAATTTAAGCTTGGAAACATGAAGAAAGCTGATGAGATTTTCCAACGCGGACTAGACCATGGACAATACGATGTGTTGTACTGGGTATCCTTGTTGAAGTTTAAGCTTGACACTATCTCTGGAAATGTGACTGACGTCTTGACACTCTTCGAAGATGCTAGACAGAAGATTGGTTTTCAATACCATAGTTCTGAGTTCTATAAGTTGTTCATGTCATTTTTGCAGAGTTATTCTGATGATACAAATGATTTCAAGAGAAAGTATGTTATACTCATGAGGTCTTTGTGGGATATTCCCTTGTATGATTACAGCTATGCCTTTAAGCAAATTTTCACTTTATTATCCTCAGGTGATCTCGAGATCAGCACATTTGCTGACCTTATTGGAGAAGAAAATCTTGCGGATTTGAAGCGCCAAACCCAAAACAGTATGAAGTTGATGTCCAAACGTGTGAGAGACATTGCGTCCGATGCTTATGTTGTGGCACAGTTCAGAAGTTATCAACTTTTCGTATTTGAGAAGCGCATCACTGTTTCCGGATCTGCATTGACTGAGGAAGGCCGGCAGGCGTGGCATTCATACCTAAACTTTGTTGAGACAGCTTTTGCTCATAAGTTTGTGGTACAACTCTATGAGAGGTGTTTGTTGGCAACGGCTGATCACGTTGAGTTCTTCACTAAGTACGCAGATTACAATATGCGGGTCGGGAAGTACAACTCCGCAAGGCAAATCTTCAGGAGATGTTCTTTATTTTGTGGCGCAACACCAAGTTGTGCTACTTTTCTACGATTGGTGGATCTCGAAATATTCACAGGGCACATTCATCGCGCCAGGACAATGGTCTCAGAGTTCATCAAGTACAACAAACAAGTCCCAATTACAGTTTACCAGAAATTGTTGCAACTCGAGGCTTGCTCCTCGCCTAGCGAGCATGACTATCTTGTTTCATTGGCCTCTGAGTTGTGGTCACAGTCCCATAGCTTGATCATCTTGGACACTGTAACAAAGTTGCCAATACCTGAGGAAAAGCTTCGCTCTTTCTTCGCCCTGCTCCTAGACGAGAGTTCAAAATCAAAACAAAGCCGAGTTGGTCAAACGACTAATTTCAAGGACTCTAACGTGTTTCTAGAACGGTACAGTCGCTACATCTCCTAAACCATTGTGGACTCGAATTGCCACCATACCTTATCGTCCAATTCCGTTATATTCACTTTCATCGGCCCAAATCCATGGTTATACAAGCACTTGTAATAACAATCCATGACGTGATTAGAATTAACCCCAACCTTCGGTCAAATTTCCAATCAAAGAACACCAAATACCCAATTGTGAGTAAAACAACAAAATTCAATCCCATGGTGCTTAAAATGAGCTCCCAGCTCATAGATATCGATAGAGATTGCTCAAAGGGGTGCCCGTCTCTTACGCCTCTCATAAGCATGGTCATAAAGCCATTAAATCCAATTCCTATCAGTATAAGTAGATAGGACGTACCCAAACATGATTTCACGCCGAGGGAAGGATCTAGTGTTGTCGACAACAGAAGGTTCATTATCAAATCATTGATTGAGTTGACGATTGAATACGCCAGAAGACCCATTGCGTACTCTGAAATATTCCAGATCAATCCTAAGTTTTTGAGGATTTGTAGTAAGGCTTTTGTCAATTGTGTAATTATTGCCATAGAGTTGACAATACTAACACTGTCGATGAATATAGCTTGAACAAACTCGTTAGTCCTCTGGGATATTAACTCAATGGTTAAATGGGCAGGGACAGTGAATGCGAGCGCAACAAAGTCTGGAAAGTGAAGGAATGTAGAGTTGACCAAAAAAACCGAAATAGACATCAACCACAAATGATATAAAGGCAGGCGAAAAATGCTCCTTTTTATGGACTCTTCTTTATTAACGATCTTTGACAACGTGCTTTTGGAGATCGGAATCAAAAAGAACATGACTAAATCCAAGAAGAGTGCGATCTTGTCGAAAAAGCTGCAAATTAGACGCACATAGTCCCTGCTCTGTCTGTTTTCATCACACTCCGTATCACTGCCGTGTTCAATTAATGAAGTGGTCTCTGTCGTCTCAAATTGCAATTGAGAAGGTTCTTGTCCTGCTTGTGGTTTGCGCTGATTGTGCTGTTCCTGATTCTGCTGCAACGAAAAGTATGCATGTATAAAGTAAACGAGCGTCATCGCGACACACTCGAAGATGGTCACCTTGCTGTCTGAGAGAATGCAAGTAAGAATAATCAATAAAACAGTGACCCAGGTATACTCCTTGAGTAATTCCATTTTGTCCGCGATGATGAAAGGAGCCGTGAGCGAGATCACACCTACAATCACCGTTAGCGTGAGTAGGTTCGCTCCGATTGCTTGTCCTAAGATGAGGTCGATGGACTCGCTTGAAATGGCATAATGATAGCTGATCAAATCAGGAAGACAATTGACAAGTGGTATCACGATCAAGCTTAGTAGGTCACGCCCTAGACCCAAAATGTCTGTGAAATTCTTAACGCAGTGCAACAAATAATTTGATACGACAAGTCCTAGAATGAATATTAAAAAAGCGATTAATGACGTAAGGATTAAGGAGCTTCCAATTGTGAGCGCTATAGAACCTTGGTAACTTGAGCAATGATATGTTTGGGCGATTTTGAAGTATCTTTCATCGCAATTTGACTTTATGTAATCACAAGCTGTGAGATTACCGATATGCTCGAAGGTACATCGTAGCTCGTTGTCATCTTTCAATAGGACAGACTGCAACATGTAGTATAGGAAAAGTAGATCGATCGATGATGATAGCAATGTGAATGTCTGCAGGGGTCAGAGCAATAAGGGACTATCAATGATTTGTGCAAGTCTGGTGCGAACTCATCTAGTCTTCTAAAGATTCTCTCGTCTCGAGATAATTTTTAGTCTTAAGCGTAGTAGTGGCTATCTCAATGTCCTTGTTGATGTCATCGATCAATGCCTCTGATCATGTTAGTATTAAACTCGGAAATTCTGATTTTTTTGAACGTTGAGCTTCGTACATACCCTTCGTCGTATAATTTAGTTCCGGCCGGATGTAACCCAAGATGACAAATTTGATGCTAGCTCCGTAGAAGTTGTGTTTGAAATGGTGAATGATATGGATCTCTGCTGCCTTCTTCGCATTATTGTAGAATGGATTCCATCCAACTGACATAACCATTGGAAGAACTCCGACCTCTTCCCCAGACAAAAAAGAACCATAATTGAACGAGATTTCTTTGGCAGCTTCGCTAGTTAGGACCTCTGGTTGCTTGTCTGCTTTCGGAGCAAGTTTACACCACCCGAAGTAAATTCCTGAGTCAAGAGAATCCAAGTTTTCATCAATTGGAATATTGGCAGTTGGAATACCTAGTTCCGAAGATCCTCTACCATAGCCACAAATAACCTCAGTATCGCACGATATGGGGTAAGGACTTGACACGTTCTCGGGGATCTTGGAGTCGGGTCTCATACTTGAAGTTGGCTTTCTCCAACATTTCTACCGTTCGAATGTACAGGACTAAGCACTATCTTACTAGAAAGTATACACTTTGTGAAACTGCGGAACGATTACTTGAATCTAGCCTCCAACTGCTCCAACAAGGTGGCGGCATCAGCAGCAAAGCTTCTGATACCCTGGGCCAACTTCTCGGTGGCCATGGCATCGTCGTTCAACAAGAATCTGAATTCCGCTTCGTCGTCGATGTAAGAAACCTTCTCAATGTCGGAAGACTTAGCTTCCGCAGAGTCCAACTTCTTAGGAACTGGTTCAGTGGAGTTCATCAACTCCTCCAACAACTTGGGGGACACAGTCAAGAAGTCACATCCGGCCAAAGCCTTGATCTCACCAGTGTTACGGAAAGAAGCACCCATGACAATAGTCTTGTAACCGAACTTCTTGTAGTAGTTGTAGATGCTCTTGACAGAAACAACACCCGGGTCGGTCTCGGCGTCGTAAGTCTTGCCGGTAGAAGCCTTGTACCAGTCCAAGATTCTACCCACGAATGGGGAGATCAAAGTCACCTTGGCCTCAGCACACGCAACAGCCTGAACAAAAGAGAACAACAAAGTCAAGTTGCAGTGAATGTCGTGCTTCTCCTCCAACTCTCTAGCAGCTTGGATACCCTCCCACGTGGAAGCGATCTTGATCAAAATCCGGTCCTTCGAAATACCAACAGACTTGTACAATTCGATGATTTCAAGGGCCTTCTTGATAGTGGCCTCCTTGTCGAAAGACAATCTTGCGTCAACCTCGGTGGAAACTCTGCCTGGGACGATCGCCAAGATCTCCTTACCAAACTCCACCAACAATCTGTCGAGGGCAATTGAGGCCTTCTCCTTGGGAGTAGAGCCCTTCTTTTGAGCGTACTCGATGGCAACATCAATCACCTTAGCGTACTCATCCTTTTTGGAGGCAGCCAAAATCAAAGAAGGGTTGGTAGTGGCATCCTGAGGGGTGTACTTGGCGATGGAGTCAAACTCACCGGTGTCGGTCACAATCACTGTGCCAGTAGCTTTCAAGAGTTCCAAAGAGTTCGACATGTCTGTGGTTCGGAAATTAGTTTGTCCGCGAAGAAATGGGGAAGCGAAACTATATATGCGCCTCTCCAGTCCGGTGGACGGGTAATACTCGTAAGCTGCAGTCTTGATCCCCATGCATTACTAATATTTAGTCGTGGTCTAGAAGTCTACGACGACAACTTTGAGGAATCAACGGCTTGTTCGGAAGAGAATCAGTTCAGATGGTACAAGAAATAGAACAAGCCACTAAGTTTCATATTGGAGACTGTATCGGCACGATGTAGCGACATAGCTCCAGTTTGTCACAGTCCAATAGTACTTGCATCTGATGGGTGGAAGGAAATCACGATGGCAAGCTCGACGTAAATCTTCAGTTCGCGTTGCTACATATCTCTCAGATTCAAAGCAACCATCAGTGTTCAAAATGATAAGAATCACACCGTCCTGTATATTATGGGTTGCTTATAGCGTTTATTCATCAGATAGCAAAGCACCATGACTTCTACCAAACGATTATTGATTCGAGCGTCCTCCAGTTTCGATGGTGACTACTCGGTGTTACCCATCAATTCTGGAGAGTTTGTGGAGCTCCATTCTGAGATAGGTGTGTTCTCCTTGGCCGTATTCATCAAGAATTTCGATGGTTGCGACCAGCATAAAGACAATAGTTTCTACAATGTCGGGGATGACACTTTACTCAATGGCCAAAAGCCTTCCCGGGTAACTGAGGATCTTGACTCTCAACTTGGTTTATCGAATCTCAGCATTCTAGTTAAGTTTACCCCGAAAGCGGCAATTAGTGGGTCCGACTTGTTGTTTGGCAACGATTGTCCCACGCCGATCAAGAACCACATTCCCGTCACAATTCTTTCAAGTGGACTCAAATTCTTTACGTGGTTCATCAATCCAACAATAAAGGCTGATTTATACAGTGAGAACCCGTATCTTTATGGTTTAGCCTTGAATAGCTTCACCAATATAGGAAAATGGGGCTCATTCTCGATGAAAGAAGTTTTAACTAAAACTGACGACGGTCTAGACTCAGAGGACCGAGAAGAACTAAAGTTAACATCGAATGCTGCTGAGCGCCAGAAGCTATTTTGCGACAAGGCAAAATGTGAAAAGTTCACTTTTAGAGAAAATGAGGATTATTATTTGATATTCGGCACGAACTTTTTGAGGATAGGCGACTCGAAGTATCATGTTGCCATACCTACTTTTGGGGGACGAACTTTCGATATTGATGTATCGCGTTATGCTGACGATACCCTCAACAACTTCAACTGGACCATCAAAAAGGGTGGAAGCGATGGTTCTAGAAATGGGGTGTTAGGTTTGCTTTTAAATTTCGCTTTGGTCGAAGAAGATCATTAGCGCTCCCTGTTGTTGTTTCTTATGAGCCTCCATATATGACTACCTCAAATTCTACCTTTATGCCTTTTCAATTCTCAACTACTTATATTCAATAGAGTTATGAAATTCCCACTTTGAGCTCTCCTTGCAGTGGATCTCAGACTAACCAGATCTCCGTGATCTAATTCGACACAAACTCTGCGCTTCATATATCCTTGATGGCAACAGTAATTGTACTATTGTCTGCGTCACGCGGACTGCGATCTTCACTGCTATCGATGTATTCTCTTGATGTGGTTTCCATCGCTGTCCCGCAAAGGTCACTTAAGCCTTTTGATGATGAGAATTATGTCCCCTTAGATTAGGCTTCACTATCGCATCTGAATCTATCGAGAAAGCCTAGCTAATCTGACCAAGTGATCAGGCAATTTTGGAGATGTACACTCACTGGCGTAATGACTGAAGCCACCACAGTTTGAGCAGCATATGTCTGTCCGAAACGGACCCATCCTTTTCCTGGGAGGGCGAGACAGACGATAATTGACCTGACTCTCTTTTTTCACGAAGCTGGTCGGCCTGTCGCTATTAAAATCACATATGATATCCTTCCACCAGGTAGGGTGATAAGCTTCAATGATATATCCATACAATAGATTCGTGAACTCTGATCGTGTAAGGTCAGTACGGTTATAGAATACCGAATCAATTGTAGTATTCAAACTCGTGCTGAGCTTGTGCTTGTCCGGTTCAGGGCTGTTGGAGTAAACCAAAAGACCAACACGATGCTCGCCACCAAGTTTTTCGGGAGAAGCACTGCCGTATGTAGCGTCCAAATGCCGAACGAACTCGCTTGGGGTGTATTGCTGTAAAGTTGCATAGATCTGTGGTGACATTGTGTGCTTATATAGCAATTGAGCCGCCACAAGAAACAGCGATTCTTGATCTGAGCCATCGTTGAACATGTAGGCAAAGAACCCAATTCCAAGCATACCACAAGACCTCTTGAACTCTTTAGCCCATTTAGTATAATCAGTTGGCACGTTCAACTTGCACTCAGCTGGAAAGCGGTGGATCACATAGAAGAGATTTTCCAAGCTTCCTTTGACTTCAAAGCCGCTCTTCATCCCTTGATCATTCAACCTATTCATTGATGATAGCTGTGGTTCGCTTCCATTATCAGTGGTGTATCCTGATTTCATTGTCATTGATTCAGCACCCATGATGTTCTTTTCTGAGGGTGGCGCTGTCTCATGCGAATGTGTCAGAGATATTTGCCTCTTCACTTCTTTGTCCATCTCTTCGTCTCCTCTCCCCACGATCTGCGTATATACAGTCAAATACCTAATTACTTAGAGACGCGCACAGCGTCTACTAACCGTGAGTTGGATGTCACACTCATGCTTAGCGAGCAGCTTGTCTAAGTGTAAGACTAACCACCGTCGAAGCTGATGTCAACGGATAAATATGTATATGACGTGACCCATACATCGTCAATTTGGTAGCAGTCTGGCGACTGGGGCCAACATGGGCGTAGGGCCAACATCAGGTCTGGAAAATAACTGAATCTTCATCTCCTTCAAGAACAGCGAGGTTTAGCATTCAAGCATTATCTCTACTTGTGCGTAACTCACTAAAACACTGGATATCATCTTATGGATTATACCGTAAGTCTATATTAACATATATTTTCGATCCAAACCTCCTAGTGAACACAATAGTGTTCTTTTGCGGGATTGTCATACAGGAAGACAATGTAGCAAAATTGAGGTTTATTGGAATCCCCTATATAAATGTCAACCAGCTCGGGACTATTACAGTTGAAACTTGATTACGCACTAGGGTGAAGGGTCCGATTTTGAGGCGACAGAATGAATCTGACCTGCGAGTGATGAATACCTCTATGTGAGCTCACTTCCGAACTTTTATCAAAAGACGAAATTTGTGTGATAAGGTGATTTATTTATCAACAGTTAGATTACCTTTTAGTTGACTACTAATAAATTCCGCACTTGTGTGAGTAAAAACGACAGAAACATCATAAATGAAGCTTAATCATAATGCTAGTTAGACATTCCACGTACTCGACCAAAGTAGGGTTTGAAGTAGCAAATGGGTTGTTAGGATCAAAAATTGTTTGATGCATTCTGCCTGTCTTCAACTGATTACACTCGAGATTGTCGATTTTTTGTTTGTTAGGACTACCGTCCCAGTCAAGTGCTAGGAGCTTAACCCCGCACTCTGAGCCCCTTGAAGTATTCGATGGGATACCCGTGCGTCGGTATTCAAAACTATGATATCTCACCGATAACTCCTGGTTCTGAATACCTCCAGCACCCGATAGATATAAGCCCATCTGCCGGCATACACTTCTGGTAGTACTTGGACCAGGCTGACACTGTGCCCAAGCAACTAAAGGTAGTACGATATTGAGCGTTCCCCACAAGACCAGGGTTTGATACCATACCAGCCCAGTCGAAGATGGAGGTATATGGAACGTTAACAGCGCCCCCTTGGTCACTGACTTTTGCCACTGCGCACCGACAATAGACGAAATTGACCCCAGCTGATGGGTCCTGCGTCTATCTTCCAGGAGTAAGTGTAGCTGTAGTCCAAAGAGTAATCAAACCGCCGTCGCTCTAGCCCGTGCCAACTTCACGCCACAAAAGGCAACACCAACAAAGCGGCTAAGATCCATATGGTGAGCTGGTACCTGCTTGCGCCCGATTCTTTCACTTGCCTCTGATATGTGCCACAGATATAAGCGCTAGTTACAGTGTTATTTCCGTCGTCTCCCACGAAGCCGTTAGGCCCGCACTGAAAAACATATACACCGTCTATATATAGTTATGTTAGCCGCGGCCATGGGTCTGTCGTATTGAAGTGGATCTTTCTCACTCGTACTTTTAGACTCTGATAAAGATTTTTATTCCCAGTGCTCAATCACTCAGAGATTCTGGGTGTCCTTTTATATTCTTGGTTCTCGGCAAAGTCGTGTGTGTTAGGGCTACCGTTCCAGCCGTGCTAGGAGCTTAACCCCGCATTCTGACCCCACTCTAAGCCCATGAAGTATTCGATACCCCACACTCTGACAAGCCCCATGAAGTATTCGATGCCCACACTGTGCACTTGATCATTCCCATTGTACTTTACCGTCTAGTCCCAAGTGACCAGTAGCATAAATGCCTCAAACAATGGTTTCTAACTTCTTGTTTGGGCCCACGAGTTCTTGCGAACTCTTGTATCCTTGATATTGAGTTCACTCTTTCATGATATAAGTCACTCTGACACTTGCTGCTCAGCACATTATGCAGGGAATGCTATCATTTTCCCTTTTGTATTCCCAACAGCACAAATACATCTCAACTGTTGGAAATTGATACCACTCTGAGGTATATTGACTCCAGCCTGCTGGTGTTTCCCTTCGTTTGTTGATCGTTATTCATTGCCTTTTTCTTTACTGTTAACTCTTATTGATTCTGTTTTTTCCAGTATCGTTCATTCAGCGATAGTGGGTGCTCAGACGAGCCCCTATTACCCCTCTAATGTTAGATCTCATTCCAACGCTTCAAGCGATTGTTACCCCGTTTTAATCCTTCGAGCCATGTGATGTAATCAATCCTCATGTTGAATGCATCAGTCTGCTGCCTACAACTTCTGATCTAAGGCAGCTAGAAGTTTGCAGTAAACTGTCTGCAACCTGCATATTGTGCAGTGATTGCATAATCTTAAAAATTGATCCTCGCTAAACTTTACAGCTGGGAAGTTTAGCTCCGCTTTATCCGTAAAGGCTGATCACATGAAATGCCCCACTCATGATGATGAGCCTTAATTCTGATTCACATGCATACAACTTATAAATCAGAAATTCTCTCATAGTCAAGAGACTTCGCACATTCTTAATCATGGATCTCAACACTCTCCCTTAGTTCATTGAACTGATCATGCCACACGGATCTTTAGCAAATGTAAACTTTTGCTTATTAAGGTTTTTCGTTAAGAAGTCCGCTTGTTGGTGATTCGTGTCGATCTGTTCAAGTTTGAGAATACCAAGCTCAACTTGTTGTCTTATGAAATGATGTCTCAAATCAATGTGCTATGTTCTTAAATAGATCACAGGATGTTCTGCAAGCTGAATCCTGTTGAGATCTATGATTCAGAGTGTGCGATGTCTCTAGACTATGAGAAAATTTCTGATGCATCAATTGTATGCATGTGAATCAGAATTAGGGTTCATCATCATAAGTGGGGTATTTCATGTGATCAGCCGCTACGGATAAAGCGGAGCTAAACTTCCCAGCTGTAAAAGTTTAGCGGGAATCATCTTTTGAAGATTATGCAACCACTGCGCAGTATGCAGGTTGCAGGCAATTTACTGCAAACTTCTAGCTGTCTTAGATCAGAAGTTATAGCCAGCAGACTGATGTATTCAACATAAGGATTGACTACATCACATGGCTCAAACGATTGAAAGAGGAAACAATAGTTTGAAGCCTTGGAATGAGATCTACCATTAGAGGGGTAATAAGGGGCGCGGCAAAGATCTAGAACCTCAGTGAGAGATCTATAAAAGAGCACCCATTAACCCTGAATGAACGATACTGGAAATAACAGAATCAATACGAGTTATCAGTAAAGAAACAAACAATGAACAACGAACAACAAGTGAACGAGGATATCAACTACCAGCAGGCTAGAGTTAATATACCTCAGAGTGGTATCAACTTCCAACAGCCGCTACAGGATTTTCTTCACCAATCCGCCAGTATAGGCGTATAATTGGCGCAACGGGCGGTCTAATGGTATACGAAATCGCTGATTGCCATAAACATTGAGCGAGTTGGGTAAAATCCATAATTCTGGCCGCTACAAAATTTTCCTCGCCAATCCGCTGGCATAGGCGTATAATTGGCGCAACGGGCAGCCTAATGGGCTGCAAAATATAATTCTGGTGGTCTTATTGGGGGATGTAGGTCAAATCCCACGATACTGGCCGCTACAGGATTTTCTTCACCAATCCGCCAGTATAGGCGTATAATTGGCGCAACGGGCGGTCTAATGGTATACGAAATCGCTGATTGCCATAAACATTGAGCGAGTTGGGTAAAATCCATAATTCTGGCCGCTACAAAATTTTCCTCGCCAATCCGCTGGCATAGGCGTATAATTGGCGCAACGGGCAGCCTAATGGGCTGCAAAATATAATTCTGGTGGTCTTATTGGGGGATGTAGGTCAAATCCCACGATACTGGCCGCTACAGGATTTTCTTCACCAATCCGCCAGTATAGGCGTATAATTGGCGCAACGGGCGGTCTAATGGGCTGCAAAGTATAATTCTGGCGGTCGTATTGGAGGAAGTAGGTCAAACCCGAAGATTCTGGCCGCTGTTGAGATCTATGATTCAGAGTGTGCGATGTCTCTAGTGTTGGAAGTTGATACCACTATGAGGTATATTAACTCTAGCCTGCTGGTAGTTGATATCCTCGTTCACTTGTTGTTCGTTGTTCATTGTTTGTTTCTTTATGTTGAGATCTATGATTCAGAGTGTGCGATGTCTCTAGACTATGAGAAAATTTCTGATGCATCAATTGTATGCATGTGAATCAGAATTAGGGTTCATCATCATAAGTGGGGTATTTC
>JANIJO010000032.1:0-50015 GCA_030556145.1 Candida baotianmanensis | reverse complement strand
TCAATACGAGTTATCAGTAAAGAAACAAACAATGAACAACGAACAACAAGTGAACGAGGATATCAACTACCAGCAGGCTAGAGTTAATATACCTCATAGTGGTATCAACTTCCAACACTCGCTAATCTCACACGTATAGGCGAGGCTAGATTACACGAGTGGACACAATTTTGAATTTGAGTTCAACAGCTGTAAAATTGTCGGTCAAGAGTTTGAAATATTGTTAAGGGGAGCCCCCTCAACTAATGATTAGCTCATATAAATCGCGTAGGGTCAACCCTAACATTGTGTAGGTTACGGTGGAAGTTTGGAGCGGGCCGAATTCACGATGTTCCATGATCCCTAGAAGGACACTTTTATATCGCAGCCCGAATACTATCGTTGACGAAATCCATCTTTGAATTGATTCTGATTGTGCTAATGTCAAGTTCGTAGATGGAATATCTTTTCATTACGACACCGCTATTCCGGAGACCGTTCTTTTTTCCGGTATTATTTCCTGTCAGGATGCTGGCTATAGATTTCCTCTTCCCGGCTTTACTTTTTATATTGCTCTTCTTCTTGGCCTAGGGAGCATTATAGCCTTTTGTGCTGGGTTGATGCGAATGAACTACCCAAAAGGAAGTAGAAGGATGATAAGCAAGTACAGGTTTCAAGAACTTCCTACAATGCAGATAAAATTTCAATATAACATGTCTAACACTATGGATCAGATCCTTAGTAGATTGAAATTAATCTTAGTCTTAGGCATGGATAGTCTGCACACCTTTTCGTTTAGGGTGAGTCTTTTTCTTTTCAGATTCTTGCTAAATTGTCGTACTAAAATGATTGCCGTGGTCACATAAGCATCGCCTGTCGGCAACACAGTGTAGCAGCATGTGTTCTTCTGGTATTGGAGTAGGAAGGACGATGTGGGGCTCTCGAATGCTACATGAAGCTGGTGTGGCTGCTAACTTTCAAGTGGTCGAATATGTACATTCTCATGCTGTCTTAATTTCTGGGATCAAGAATTAGCAGCGCCGACCGTTAACACATATCGCAGTTATTTCAACGCTTGTGTACTTGTTATTTTGTTTACTTATTTGAAATATGAGTCTTCTGGTCATGTAGACAACCCGTGGTCCGACCCCATCAGAAGAACGTGTTTTGGATTTCTGAATTCCGGATTTTAGTGATTCTGAGCACCAACTAGCTCCAATAATCCCATAAATTAGAAATACTATTTAAGAATGTCTGAATCATGATACAATGCACCATCAATTGTACCAATAAACGCTCGATCGCCAAAGCCGCCAATCATATAGACTTCACTAATTGCAATTTTTACCCAGTGACTCCTATGTGGGGAAATTGCATTTGTAGGAAGCCACCATTTTGCGTCAGGGTGTCTCTTGAGAAAACATTTTTCAAGTTTCAAAAGATCAAGTGGATTTGAGATTGATAGGTTCACAATTTCACCTCTCAAGTTGAGACGAGGAGACCCTGCTGGAGAGTTTAATATCCCCCCAGGATAATTCATGTCAACTTCATCATTGACAGGATGGTCTCCTGCTCGAATGGTAAATGAATAGGGCAGACCTTCTTTGATATTCTGATATGTTTGACCAATGTCAACAATTAGCCAGTATGGGTCACCATCACCATCACAATCAGCATAATATTCCATTGCTGATATAGGAATCCCGTCTTTTGAGCTCAATGTATTAACGTTGACTAAAGATTCCCGATAAACTAGTGTGCGAGCAATCTGGGCGGCACTTTCCTTAGTCAAAGCCACTAATTCAGGATGAGTGGCTGAATCCCATATCAGCTGTTCTGGCAATCTCAAGCCATTCACAAACAAAACCAAATTCAAAATCAGAAGAAGCACTATCATGATGCTGAAACACAGCACAAGTCCGAATCGGATACGATTTCGCAAGCATTATTGTATGCACGCCTTAATCTTCAAAATACTATTAGAACGAACCCTGAACGCAATATTTGGATTTAGTAGACTCAAAAAATGATTGGCGTATAGTGGTAAGTTCTTACGGATGAGCATGTCACATGCTTGGAGGAATGCAAAAGCTGCGTATGAATTTTGTAAACAAATTGTATATTATAAGAAAATTCACAATTCGGAATTGAATAGGTTTGCTTTCAGAGAGTTGAATACTTTCCGTTTAGTTATGGAGTCCTGAGTGGTTTGACCCTGATTTGCAATTATATCCTTCCAATGTAGTATGGTGGGCTGATAATCATTATAGGAGCTTTCGTTTCTTGTCGTACTTGTTGAGGGTTTCTTGCCGTACTTGTTGAGGCATCGAGGCAATTAATGACGCGAAGAAATTTAGCCAACGTCCACAAGTAACGAGATTCCATCTTCCATATAGGTTGTATAATTGCGAGGGTGTCTAGTGAACGCTACTGACTGTGACATGCTGTAATGTGAAGTCGACTATCAAGTCAAATTCATTGAATGTTCGTTTTACTACTAAGCAAAGACGCTTCAAATTCGATTGAATCATCAACCAGCACGAAATAAGCCATTTCACCTATATTTGGCCATGTGATGGATCCAGCTGGGCGTACATTACTAAATTTCAATATCACCAATCACCTCATTGTCGTTCCCTTCATCCGTCAAATCGTCATCAAGAAATTCTTCACTAAAGTCATCGTCGGCAATCTTTCTAAACCCGAGTTTCTCCCTGTCCGCGCCTAACGATTGTGACGGATCTCTTGTTAACTGCGAATGGTGAAGTTGGTTAATCGCTGTTAGATAAAGAAAACACACTCGCTTCTTCTTTTTGTTGTATATGAACCAATAGTTCGACCACATTGTCTGGTAAGGATAGTTCAAGTCCTCCAATATCGACAGATCCGAAGGTTGAAACTCATAAATCTTGCACCCCTCTTGTATCGGAGACTGAGTAAATTCTGCTGTGGGAGACATCGAAAGGCTATTGAAGCTATTTTTGCGTGATCCGGAATTTCCCTGCGCAGCTAGAATTGGGGACCTTGGAGTGTTCACATCCATATACGCATTGATAGTGTCCCATACCCAACTGAGTAGATCCTCTTTTTTTCCTAGTGAGATCATAACGTTGTTAAACTTGTGTTTCAAACTGTCAGGAGAGTCAATTCGGTGGAAATTCTCTGTTGTGGGTTGCAAATTGGAGAAATCATGGTCAGGATATGTAGTGTTGAGAATTGCGATCAAGTACGCAAAGGTTTTCCTCGTGGAAGTGTTCTTCAATGGTCCAAAAGGCGAGTCTTCGATAGCGTATTCTTCACTTTCTTCAAGAAGTGACAGGGAAAGTGCGGTGGATGAATTTCCGTTGTTCATAAGCTTGGCGTAATCGCCAGATTTCGTGAACGATAGCAGAGAACCACTTAATCTTCTATCGCGATCCGCTCCATCATTCAACGTGCTCCGTCGTCTCCCTAGAGGCATGTATTGTGGGGCAGAACCACCCTCCAATATAGAGCCAGTTGAGAGGTTCCTTTCTCTCTCTATCGATTGCGAAAGCTGGTGGTCCTCTAAGATTTGATCCAAATGCTTGTCTATAGTTTTGAAGAGCTTCCTGTCCGATCCTATGGGTTTTGTTGTAAACAAGTCACACCCCCCTTTGATAACCAAGTTGTGGTCGGGGGAATGGAAATTTAGCTCTTGATTAATCAATTCGATATCAACCTCATCGATAAACTTATAAGTTAGTCAAGAATCGACACACAAGGCACTCATGCCGCTGAAACGCACCTTCATTTCGTTGAATAGTCGCACTCCATGTTTATCGAATTGACGCGAGAAGTCATAAAAGTCTCTTACATGTCACGTGCCCTCTCCAGTAACCCAGAATCGGAAATAATAAACTCCGTAGCTTCGACAAATCCTGAGCATATCTTTGATGAAATTACCCTGGCGTAGCGTCGAGGTTTCCAACTCACAGTGTTCGAGTCGGCTGAGCTCTTTCCGTGAGGTTTGTATTTGTTAGTATTCTCTCCAGGCGAAGTGCAAGTATTTGAGGGACATTGTTTCTCCGAGAGTTCGTATTCTTTCCACAAATAAATTCTTTGAGTTACAAGTTTCGACCAAGTATACCCTAGAGCTGGTATTATGTTGTTTTTGAGCCCTAGTCGACCATGCTCGCAATCCAGTTCTTCATTTCGCGCATGGGCCTCCAAGTGTGCAGCCCCAGTATGGCTCAAATCGAGCCTTCTCTTTTTGCTGGATGTCGGAATGTAGTTTTCATAGGAGCAATCTGTTGGCATATAGCTCAAGTTGCCAGCGTAGAAACTGGACTGTGGATTTCGTCCAGAGTAAGTACCTACTTGGAACGAGAAATTAAGTGGGTCTGAGTCCTCAGACAGCCCTGAGCCCGATGCTGGATCATCAATCACATCACTGACCTGGTTAGACAAGATGATTGCCAAATTGAAATGCTTTGCCAATTCTGCTAAGTGGCGATACAAATCGTAAAGGTATAGCAGTTTTGATGTCCTCGCGCGAAAAGTTGGATGCCCCTTGAAGTAGTCCCTTAAAAGACTACTTGACCTGCTTCTGCTGTTCACGGAATAAATATCAATGTAGTCAGTTAATGACTCATCTTGCTCAGCAAGGTGATCTCTCAAATACAACAGATTGTTGTAGGACTCATTGCTAACTCTCAAGTGATGGCCGATGCTGTCGATCAAAATCGCCCGCGTATTTCTTCCCCCCATGGCATCTTTTTCTAACTTCGCCGATAATTGGGTGAAAATGACATGATCCTGATTTTCCATGTCATGACAATAAAAGTATGAGATGTTGTCAGTGAAATTCGGGCTAAGGGAAGAATGAGCGGTGTCGAAATCCAAAAGCCTTCTTGTCTCTAAAGGTGACTCGGTAGAAACATAAATACATGTACCGGGTTTACCTCCTTCTGATAACTTCTGACATTGAAGAGCTATACTTAGAAGCAAATGAGACTTGCCAGTTCCACTTGCCCCCACAATCTCCGTAATCTGTCCAAATGGTATTCCACCAAGTAATTGTTCATCTAAAGAGACTAGACCCGTCAGAATAGCGCCAAGTGATCTGGGTATGTCAATCTTTGTAGGCTTTGGGCGAAAATGTTCCGAGAAAGCATTTGGAATGTCGTTGAGCAGCGTTTCAGTCTTCTCGTTCAGATGGAGCGACAGAACCCCACGACTATCTAAATTGTTTATCAAGTCGACAGAGGTCAAGCCTGTCGTTTCGAAATTGCTCTCAACGGTTTCATCGAAGATTGTTATAGATCCATTTGGAATCAATGGAAACTGTTTGTTGATGTCCATGCACGAATGATCTGTGCGCGATTTCAGAGGTTCATAGATATCGGCTATCATAATCTCCTAAAACTCGGATTGTGGATGGAACAACCCAGATGGCAGTGATGAGGTAACAGAGAATTCAAATACGACTTAAAGGTGATTACAATTGTGGCCAATCAATAATGAGTCTTATATCAATGGTTCAGTCCTGCTCCAGTAATCTAGTGAGCGCCAGAAATGAAGAACCATTTGTCAATGGACTTGTCGATTGGAGCAGCTGGCAACGCAGAACCCTGCGCAATCTCAGCATTCTCCGAGTAAGATGGAGAGCCAGTCAAAGTGCTGTTAGTCAAGTCAATCTCACCGGGAGCAGTGACACCCTTGATCAATCTGTCCCAAGCCTCAGCACACTCACTCACAACTTCGTCAGCGTACTTCTTGTTCTTGCACTCACCAGAGAAGGCAAATTGGTTCTCTGGCTTGCCGTCTGGGATTTTGTAGATTCTGAACCACTCGTTGGTAGCTCTCAACAAACCTGGCAAGTGAGTCTCGACATCCTCAATGTCGTTCAACTTGGCAGCCAATGGGTCGTTGACATCGATAACGATCACCTTCCAGTCGGTCTCACCCTCATCCAACAAAGCGAGAACACCCAAAACCTTAACCTGCTTAACCTGGCCAACAGTGGCAACTTGCTCACCAATTTCGCAAACATCCAATGGATCGTTGTCACCCTTCGCCTTGGTCTCAGGATGAGTCTGGTTAGGGTCCTCCCAAGTCTGGGGGAAAGCACCGTAGTTGTGAATGTATCCATGGTGCGGGAAGCAGTTTCTCACAAATCTCAACTTACCCTTCTTGGTGTCCTGGATAATTGGGTTCAATTTCTGCTCCTTGGAGATTTCCAACTTGGCGTTGGTCCATCTTGGAACCTCAACAACCATGTTCAAAATTGTCTTCTCCTTGTTCGCATACAATGGAATGTCGTGGAATGGAGAAACTGGTTTACCATCTTTCTCGATGTAAACTTTGTAGTCCAAAGTGTTGGCTGCTCCAACCTGACGAGTGGTGTACGACATGACGAGTGTTGAATATTTCGGCACAAAACCTCAGTTGTTGAGCATTTTATTAATACGTAGTGCATATTAATTAATCACGTGAAGTCACATGTACCACCCTCTTCAATTTTCCCCAGATGTACCGATTCAATGTGGTGTCCACATAATCCGCGTCACTGGAGACAACGTTCATTTCGGCTTTTTTCCCCAAGAGTAAACCCCTCGTAAGTTCTCTGTGCAATATGAAGGTATGTCTCAGTACCAGATCATGGATGCCTCCGTTACTCCTCAAGAAACTGAGTAAACACTTCCATTCGTGATTTGCAATCGTGATAAGCCCTGTCTCATGCTCCATCAAAAAAGTTCCAGCCAAATGTATTTCCGCTTGCTCATTCAAAAGCTTTTGGTAATCCCAAAATATTCTCAAGCCGTAAACATCTGAGTCCACAAAAACATATATAGGTACTTGCGGATATGCTTTGTGCAAGCTCTGAAGCATTGCCTTAGTTTCTCTGTCGGCAAATCCCTTACCTGTTAGCATAATGGAGCCAACGGTGTCTTTCGAAAGCTTCGCCGAATGATGAAAAGATTTGAAAACGGCTTCTTTCTCAAATACCGCGATGAACTTCGGAGTTTCCAGTGATTCAATGATTGCACAATTTTGAACATGGGTGATAAGCTGCGGACCCTTTTCTGAATCTGCGTGCATAATAATTTCTCCGTTAAGCAGTAGCTTCAAATCAATTTCACTCCACATGAGACCTTTTGCGCACGGATGAATGAGTAAATCTGAAGCCAACAGGTACTCAAGAGAGACTGAGAGGAGCTCTAACGATGCATTGGAGTTGGACTGACGACCTTGAAACGTATCCACATCTCTGTAGTATATGTCTCTCATTGTTGTCGGTCTTCCAACATTGAAATTTATAATCACGAGACGGAGGGCGCAAATGAGAGATGAAAACTGGCTCGCTCTCTTGTGGTTGCCTGAAAACTCACGCAAATAGGACTTCTGAGGCAGGATCTCTCCAGAACAAAATCGCTTAAGCAGCAATTTGACCTCTAGAAGTAGCTCGCCTTCTGTTTGAGCTTCGCGGGTAATCTTATGCCAAAGCGCAAGCAATTCTTGCCGAACGCAATCTTGACAGCTGGAGGGCAAGTGTCCACAACATTGTTTCGCATTTGTTAGCGCCTTTATTCCCGTCAAATCAAACGGAACAGTAGAGGTATTGCTTGCATTGTTGAGTGCAAGGAGGGACAAGCGGTGTCTCATAGTTGTTTACAGCGCAGTTGCGAATTTGCAAGATAGGATCGAATTGTGGTATTCGCAAAGCAGAGAATGGATAATACAAGCATAGAGACGAAAATACTATGAAGTACGTTCTACTCCTATAGTATAGATTCTATGTATGGTTCCTTTGATGCCTTACTTCATTTTTCCCTATCATAAAGTTTTCGGAATGGCTGATTATAGGGCGTATCCCAAACTAATGACTCGAATGTCACTGCTTCAAATGTTACTGCTTCAAATGTTACTGTTGCATTTTAATCTTAAGTTGGAAGCAGAACAAATAGACTAATCGGCAAGAAAGAATGTTTGAGCTGCCGTTCACGAGTTCTATTGGGTTACAGCTATTCCCAAGTTAAACCGGGATTTTGAAAAACTCGTCTCCAAGCAACTGCTATGCCGAACCGATTTTTTCACGTTTAGTGGCTTAGTCGCGATACACAGACAAAATGATTCCCTGGGTCATGCGATGCTGTGGGGGAGTTTGTCCTGTATAGCATCGACTAAATCGGATGGAAGTCACGTTTTCCTTAGAAGCAGAACAGTCAACTTTCTCCTTAGCTTATATTGCCATTACTCGAATATGCCTCCGTCGAATTATTCACATCTTGATTTACAGACTAGAAGCTACTACACTGGAGACTGGTCGGGAGGGGCTAGATGGGCATTTTTTGCTATCTTCATCGTTCTCATTCTTATCGTGGTCGTCGGCACGCTCAGGATTAATAGAGCAAGATCACGACAGGGAATTGAGCCGATCTATGGTACTAGATGGATGACACCACCATCATACTTTCAATCACAAGATCAATACAACCAGCCAACGAGACGGGATCCCGATGTGCCAAACGTTTATGTTCCCGCTTATACTGCGACAGCAAACGATACTGACATGGGCTTCTACGATGCTCAAGGTAATTTCCACGCGAACCCTAACTCAAAGGGCCCGGCGTATCCAGAGGCCAGTCATCCGAGAAGCACCTCAAACGCTGACGGGATCCCATTAGACAACTACAACCACACGGGCACTGGAACTCTCACAGACGAGCACGATGATATGTTTTACCGACGTCCATCTGGCCCACCTCCTGCTCGAACTACTCAGACCACGACGAATTCGCCGACGTATCCAAGTACTGGGATGAATACCACGAGTTGATGTTGAGATTGGGGCGAAACTACAGCTTTATCGCGTGCTGGTATGAGAGTCAATGAATTTTCATGGTGAAGTCAGAAGGAATTTTTGCATAGTATCGGTCGCTGACAATATTGGTGACGAATAAAAGCTTGGAACGATGGTGAACGTTTTCATAGATTGCTAAATATAAGTCGTGATCAACCACATCGAGGCGCAAGTTCAGGCACGTGATGTAAGGTGTGAACAAGTTCGGGATTCGAGAATGAAGAATTGTCCAATCAGTTCAGCCGCGTGATGCCAAATTTTTACCTTTCGTCGCAAATCTTGCTGTTACCGAATCAGGTATCAAACTCAAAGTAAAGCGACTATTGAAGGTGGTCAGGACTCTTGAAATTGCACGTGCGATGTAAACTCACGGCTAGTGGAGGCGTCGTTGACCTTCGCTGCTTAACGTCAGCATAAGTGCCTGCATGTTGGGCTTTCCGTGAAACACGGCTTTGTGGAATTTCAGGAATTTTGCGCGTGCTATCTGCCCCCCGTAAGTGGTCACTCGCAGATCGACAGAAAGCAAGGTTGCGGTCTGCGCCGCTTACGTCAACGTTGCGCATTCGCTCCTTTCTGGCGAGCGGCTACAGCAGTCATTTACCCCGTGCAATGCATCCCCTCTTACTTCTCATGCAGATGACTGCATCTATTGCCGAACGTTCTCCAGATGGTTGCTGAATGTTTGACAATAAGCAGGAATGCGCAGGGAAGTATATAAGAATGCGCACGCTGTCAGGGATGATCATCACATAGGAAAAGAAGTCAACTCAAGCGCATCACCATGGCGACGACTTCACTGGACAACTCGTCGACCTCTGCGTCACAGTTGTTGTCGGCTCTTATTCCTGTTCTCGTGCTTTTTGCAGTGTATATGTTGATCTTCCTTGTGTTGAGAAAAAAACAACAAAGAGTTTATGAACCAAGACATGTTGTCGACACCGTTCCTGCCGACTTGAACCCAGGCGAATCGCCCAAAGGTGCCCTTGCTTGGATCCTAAACTTGTTGAAAAGACCACAGGTTTACATTCTTCAGCAAACTGGCCCAGATGGTTATTTCTTCGTGAGATTCTTGTTCGAGTTCGCTGTGATTTGTTTCCTCGGATGCTTCCTCACATGGCCAATCCTATTCCCAGTCAATGCCACGAACTCTAACGGTAACAAGCAGTTGGATATGTTGTCCATCGGAAATGTGAAAGGTAAGTGGAGATACTTGGCGCACGTTTTCGTTTCGTGGTTGTTCTTTGGAGCTGTCATCTTCATCATCTACCGCGAATTGGTCTACTACACCACTTTCAGACATGCATTGCAAACGACGCCTTTGTACGATTCCATGTTGTCGTCCAGAGTCTTGCTTTTGACAGAAATCCCTCAAAAGGCATTGCAGGAGTCAGAGTTGAGAGCCTACTTCCCAACCGCCACTAACATCTGGTATGGTCGTGACTACAAAGATTTGGAGAAGTCCGTCAAGGAGAGAACGAAGTTAGCGAAGAAGTACGAAGGCTCCTTGAATGGTGTTTTGACGAAGGCCACCAAATTACGTCTCAATTGTCAGAAGAAGGGCAAGGCCGTCCCTGAACCCGAGGACGACTTGAACAAGTACTTGAAGGATGGAAAGAAGAGACCCACTCACAGACTCAAGTTCTTGATCGGCAAGAAGGTGGACACCTTGGACTATGGAGTTGACAAATTGGGCGAATTGAACCGTGAAATTAAAAAGGCCCAATTGGAACACAACTCGAACCCTCAACTCCCTTCTGTTTTCTTGGAATTTCCCTCGCAATTGGAGTTGCAAAAGGCGTATCAGGCGATTCCCTTCAGCAAGGAGCTCAAGAAGTCTGGTAGATACGTGGGGTTGGCTCCTGACGACGTCATTTGGGAGAACCTTGCCTTGACCTCAACGAAAAGAAGAATCAAGAAGATCATTGCAAACACTGTTTTGACCTTGACCATCATTTTCTGGGCTATCCCTGTTGCCGTTGTGGGTGCAATATCGAACATCAACTTTATCACTGAAAAGCTTACATTCCTCAAGTTTATCAACAACATGCCTTCGAAATTGATGGGTATCATCACTGGATTACTTCCAGTTGTTGCTTTGGCCATTTTGATGTCCCTTGTTCCCCCATTCATTAGAAAGATGGGTAAGGTCGGTGGTTGTCTCACTGTGCAACAAGTCGACCGCTACTGCCAGCAATGGTACTTCGCTTTCCAAGCTGTTCATTCTTTCTTGGTTGTGACCATTGCTTCTGCGGCCACGAGTGTTATTCAAACCATTATCGACGATCCATCTTCCGCTTTGTCTTTGTTGGCTAACAAGATTCCAAAAGCATCGAACTTCTACCTTTCTTATCTTTGCTTGTACGGCTTAGTGTTCTCGTCGAAATTGCTTTTGCAGATGGTTCCATTGATCTTGGCTCAGTTCTTGGGTAAGATTTTGGACAAGACGCCAAGAGCGAAATGGAACCGTTATACTACATTGGGAATGCCCACATTTGGTGTTCTTTACCCTGGTTTCGAATTAATCGCTTTGATCGCTCTTTGTTACGCTATTCTTGCTCCTTTGGTGTTGGGTTTCCTGGCTATTGCCTTTGCTCTCATTTTCGCGGCGTACTTGTACTCGCTCATTTTCGTGATGGCTCCAAACAAGATTGACGCTCGTGGAAGAAACTATCCATTGGCGTTGTTCGAATTGTTCACTGCGTTGTACCTTGCAGAAGCCACCATCCTCGCGTTGTTCGTCTTCGGTAAGAACTGGGCATGTGTTGCCTTGGAGGGCGTCTGGATCGCGGTTACCGCGGCCAGCCATATTTACTTCAAGTGGAAATTTGTGCCTTTGTTTGATGCTGTTCCAATTTCGGCTCTCAAATATGCCGCTGGTGACCGCACTTTCCAATACCCCATGTACGACCAAGGTTTCAAGGAAATCAAGTCTGAGGGTAAGAACTACTGGGAAGGTGGTAACCAGCTCGGTTTGGTCGAGTCTCCTAACGATCAGGTGTTCGCAGACAGGGCCGATGAATCAAACGCTGAGACACGCACTGGCTCTAATGAGAAGTACGCGGATGATGTGAAGGCTTCTGGTCCAGCTGTCACCGGTCAAGAAGAAATCGCGAAGTCGACTCCTCAGAGTAGTGTGATTTCGAGATTCTTCAAGCCAAAGACCTTGTCGTTCGACACTGTCCGGGATGGCATGCCTCCAAGTTACTTCAACTACATCGAGTACAACCCAGAGTACATCAGGACTGCGTACGCCGACCCTGCTGTCACGGATGCGGAACCACACATCTGGATCGCAAAGGACAAGATGGGGTTGTCCGAAATTGAGAAGAACAAAGCGTTAGAAAATGGCGTGGACTGCTCTGACGCGGATGCAGGGTTCAACGATAAGGGAGTAATCGAGTACTACGGTCCTCCACCCGCATATGAAGCTCCCCTCAAAACTTAGAGCAATCTGTTCCTAGTGTTACGTTTGACAATTAATCAATTATGTCTCTGTATTAGTTATATTAGTTAGATTCTTTTAATCCGATCTGTTTAATGATGTACTGAGTTTCTCACGCGTGTGATAAAACTAAGGCAAGCAATGTTAAATGCGGTCATGAGCCCACCGAACCCATTACATAATCGATAGCAACTCAGAAGTGTCTCCGCATCTATATAAATTGTAGCTGTGACCGGGCCCTAATACATCTTGAGACTACAAAATGTTCAGAAACCAATTAGCAAGAATAACCTCTAGGCGCACTGCCTTGCACTACAAGCCAAGAGCGCCTAAGATTGAAAGAGAGGATCTTACCGCGAAAGTTGCTCCCGACACGAAGGCAGCAGCAGCCACAAGTATCGTGAATGGAGTGAGGGGTGTACCAGTGTTTCCCCAAGGGACCTTGCTTTCCACCTTCAAAGAGAGATTGCCTCTTATGGCGGGAGGTCTTGTTTCCATCCTTGTCGTTTTCGGCTGGCCCGCGGCAATTGTCATCATCAGCGACAAACTCAATGACGTGCCATCAATCTATGACACAGCAATGGTCCAGAAAACAGCGGAAGGCTACATCTGTGAGGAAATAAAACCTGCTGGTCTCGATGCCTCAAGCGATGACGAGTAATTATATCATTAGTTCAAATTAACAGTCATATTCAATCCTTCTTAACACTCTCAAACTTCTGGTGTTCGACAACATCCTCCTCGCTGGAAGTGGTCTGAAGTTCCGTAACGCCATCCCCGAACCCGAAGGTTCCCGTCCATCCGTTATCAATTAAGTAGTTCTTGAACTTGACATCCTCCTTGAGCAAATCGTCATCGTTCAACTGAGGAATGAAGATAAGAGCAACGAGAACGCCCGCAAGCCCACAGATGGCAGCAATGATGAACGTCCAACGCTCACCCAAATTGTTCTGAATTGGGGTAAATGTTTTCGTGCCCACAACAGCACCGACCTTACCAATAGCGGCAGAAATACCGTAACATGTTCCTCTGATAGGAGTAGCAAAGGATTCAGACGATGTCAAACCCATCATGTCACCAGGTCCCAAGTTACCCATGGACATCATCAAGCCGTAGAAGACAATGAATAAACCGGTGATTTTCTTGATCTTGTCGAAAGCCAAACCGATGATAAGACCAAAGACGATGTAGCCAGAGAATCCAACAGCCAAAGTGTACTTTCTCCCGATCTTATCACAAAGGTAAGCACCGACAATCACACCTGGGATCGCAATGACACCCAACAACAAGTTCCACTCGGCAGTCTTCTGAATGTCACCCTTTGAAGACCCAGTCAAGACGCTGGAGATAATAGTAGCCGAGAAGATACCGTTGGGGAAGGTGACAAAATCATACAAGAACCAACAGGCGCAAGTTCCGAACAATCTCTTGTAGTAGAACTTAAATGCCAACCAGTATGGAACGTTCCTCCTGATAGCGGACTTCTTGAACAACTCAGAGGTGGCCATCTTGTATCTAAAGTAGAAGACGGAAAGTGGCCAGAACGCACCGATAGCGAACATGGTTCTCCACAAGCCAGCCTTTACACCGTCAGTGATTTGGTAGACGATCAAGAAAATGATCAAGGCGAATGGACCACCGAACGAGAGAGGCAAGTTGGTGACCAAGACGAAGACACCACCACGTTTTTTGAAGGTCTCATTTGCAGCCTCGTTAGCAGACACCGAGCACGAGGGGTACTCAGCACCAATACCGAAACCCGTGACACCTCTAAAGATGATCAACATCCAGAACATGCCCTCGACGGTGACACCATGTGCAGCGGCACACATGATGGTACCGAAAACCAAAAAGCAGGTTGCGATAATAATCGACTGCTTTCTGTTCATTCTGTCCGACAAGACACCAATGACAACCTGACCGAAGATAGTACCAACCAAGGAAGCATTGGACACGTTGGTCTTCATGTTGGCAGTGTATTCCTTGGGGTGGAGCTTGGCAAACACTGTGTTCAACATCGTCATGACGTTGTTCTGGTAACCATCTGAGATCAAGGCAAAACCCGCGCACACGATGGTGAAGATGTCAGCCACTCTCGTTTTGGTCAAACGACCCTTTCTTGCGCTCTCGTCATACTGGAAGTGGTCGTACGCGATTTCCGTGTCCTTCACGGCGTCTTCGTCCTTCGGGACAAGATGTGGAGCAGTCATCAGTACCGATGTATCCAATTGGAAAATTGCCGGTTGTAGTAGTAGCAAATGCGGTAGGCTTGAGCTGGGATACTAAAAATTTAGAGGTAGTGCCCCACTATTTATTCGAGGGTGCGGCTGCAATTGTGTGCGCGCTCGCAACGCTGTTCTCCCACGTGTACGAGAACGGGGGTAGACGTCTATAAACCGATTGTCGCCTCACATGCAGCTGCAGGCAGTTTGATCCAAACAGAACTTAACAGAACGTGCCATCTGTAAACCGGTTGAAGCGACAGGTATTTTGACCGAGCAACTGTCACATTCGCCAAGAGAAGTGTCACGACCCCGCATAATGATCCTGCGCAATGAAGGGGTCAGCTTCGGAAAGCCGAGACGGTCAAGCTCATTAGTCGAGTAGAGTAGGCAATCACTAAGGGTACGGTGGGAACGCCCGAAAGCTACTAATTGCACGACGCCCGAAAGTCAAACTAATTGCAGATGCTTACCGTAAATGACGACGCGTTTGCTCCTGCAACCGTCTGGCGGGAATACATGCAGCGGCGCCGAGAAGTAAACGTGGCCATCGCGTTAACAATAGAATAAATTGGTTTTCTTCATCTGATGCCTTACATGGGTTCGGATGAAAGGTGCAGGCTAACAATAGATTAGAGACAAAATATCCGTAGTAGGCACTCAGAGCCGCGCACCGTGCACTCGTCATTAATTCCCTTGAGAGGGAGGCATTTTACGGTGCGCGTTTAAATGTGCAGGCTAATATCCCGAACGTGCTCGTTTGACAGATCCCGGGTAACTAAAGCGCAATAATAGCCCAACCTTGCCCCGGCACAATAAGCAAATTTAATGCCCTCAAAATGGCCTGGTTTGCAATAACTTCTTAAACACGTCCGAGAGGAGCGGAGGAACCCCAAGAAAAACTGGAAATTTTGTGAGTCAGTGCTCGAACGCGTTCGGTACGTCAACTGAAAAATATATCAAACGGATCAGAATTCTCGTTTGCGCAGTGCCAAACCAGGAATCGCTTAGCGAGTGGATTTTGGAACTTGAGCGTGTGAGTGAAGCGTGTGTGTGGGTGAGTAATCCTCCCCCACAGGACCTGTATAAAAGACACCGTGACTCACGGAACCCCACATTGCACGATTTGCAGGAGTATATATCTGCCTACAACTGGATTTTTCAACAGTAAACATCAATAATGCCTATGCTCGCGGATCCATCCATTAAGTACGACGCGTTCCCTCCGTTGAACCTCCCTAACCGGCAATGGCCCTCGCGGACCTTGCAGAAGGCGCCCCGGTGGCTCTCCACGGATTTAAGAGATGGCAACCAATCTCTTCCTGATCCTATGTCGTATGACGAGAAGAAGGCCTATTTCCACAAGCTTGTTGACATCGGGTACAAAGAAATTGAGGTGTCGTTTCCTTCGGCGTCGCAGGTGGACTTCGACTTCACGCGTTACGCTGTGGAGAACTGCCCTGACGACGTGACCATCCAGGTCCTATCTCCGTGCCGAGAGGAGCTCATTGCAAGAACAGTCGAGTCTTTGAAGGGGGCCAAGCGTGCCACTGTACATATTTATTTGGCAACCTCTGACTGCTTCAGAAATGTCGTTTTTGGCTTGACGAAACAGCAGAGCAAAGAATTGGCTGTTAAGTGTGCCACTCTCGTGAGACAGTTGACGAAGGATGCCGCCGAGCAGAGTGATACAAGATGGAGCTTTGAGTTTTCCCCAGAGACGTTTTCCGACACGAATCCAGAATACGTGATTGAGGTATGCGAGGCAGTGAAAGCAGCTTGGGAGCCTTCTGTGGAAAATCCCATCATCTTCAACTTGCCAGCCACAGTGGAGATGGCCACACCTAACATCTACGCTGATCAGATTGAGTACTTTAGCACCCATATTTCGGAGCGTGAGAAGATTTGCATCTCCCTTCATCCCCACAACGACAGAGGGTGTGCTGTTGCAGCAGCTGAGTTGGGCCAGCTTGCTGGCGCCGACAGAATCGAGGGATGTCTTTTTGGAAATGGTGAGCGTACTGGTAACGTTGACTTGGTGACCTTGGGGCTCAATTTGTACTCTCAAGGTATCAGTCCTCAAATTGACTTTTCCAATTTGAATAGCATCATTGATATTGTGGAGAGATGCAATAAGATCCGGGTTCCGGAGAGAGCACCTTACGGAGGATCTCTTGTTGTTTGTGCCTTCTCTGGATCACACCAGGACGCTATCAAGAAGGGTTTCAAGGAATACAACAAGAAGGTTGCTGCTTGCGACAAGCCCGTCAAGTGGAAGCTTCCATACTTGCCAATCGATCCTGCGGACATCGGAAGAACGTATGAGGCTATCATCAGAATCAACTCGCAGTCGGGAAAGGGTGGCTCTGCTTGGGTGATCTTGAAGAATCTCGAGCTCGACCTTCCAAAGGGGTTGCAAGTCGACTTTTCAAGATTCGTGCAGCGCAAGGCGGAAGTCAAGGGCCAAGAGTTGACAAACGGAGAGCTTTGCGATCTTTTCAAGGAACAATACTTCATCGCTTACGAGGCTGGGGACGGCTCCGACTCGTTCCACTACAATCTCAGTGACTACAAGATCTCCAATGCCAAGGACGGTGTGCGTACAATCGAAGTCGACATCAAGGTTGATGGTAAGATCGAAACGATTGTTGGACTGGGCAATGGTCCAATTTCTGCCTTTTCCGATGCAATTGAGCGCGGTCTTGGTGTGAAGATTGACGTGAAACATTACCACGAGCACTCCTTGGGTGCAGACTCGAGAGCTAGGGCCGCCACTTACATTGAAGCCCAATTGGGAGATGGAACTACCAAGTGGGGTGTGGGCATCCATGAGGATGTTTCTCAGGCCTCGTTTTTGTCGTTGGTCTCCATTCTTAACTCTTTGCACCGCGACAATAACCGTGAATAGATAGATATATCGCACCACCTGTATATACTTTATCTCTACGGCTCAGAACTTAGTTAGACAACATTTAAACACTACAACCTTCAAGCATGACTCAAGAACAAGTCGACATCGGCGAGACATACAGGCAAATTACGAATGCAGAAAAGCAAGCACTGATGCTCGAGAAGATGCTAGATGATTTGGACAGCAAGATGGACTCTATTCTCGAAGATATTGAGAAGAACAAGATGGAAGCAGAAGAAGCAAAGAAGGCTACAGAAGACCAATCGAGTGTACAACAATAAGGTTGTCGTCTATTAATACGAGTTGTCAAACTCCAGTATCATGCAACAAATCATGCCAATTGCTGAGAGATTTTACCAAGGTCTGATCTCGAGAGAAACTCTTTTTCGTCTGTTTCAGTGAATGGGTTTTTAGGCCGATCTGGATTGAAGAAAAGAGTTTCAGTCAGACTCAAGTCCTGCAACTGAGGAATACTGACTCTCGCTGGAGCACCATCAAGCCACCACTTGGAGTTGTCTGAGCTGGGTGGAGGTTTCACATGATCACCAATATCGGTGACGAAGCGAGTGACATCATTCGCAGTCAAGAGGACATTGATATCTCCGACCTCCTTTTTGTAGTTCTCATAAATTTCCGACGCGATTTCCTTCTTCACAGCCTCGTTTATCATCGTTACCGTCGCCCGAAAGATCGAATAGACCGGACGGTGGTCCGAGAATATCACATTCTCGTCACAATCATAGACTTCCTGCTTCAAGGTGTTCCCCTTGGTCAAACTCAAAATGCGATCGGTCCAAGCAGGTATTCTTTGCTTTTCCGAAGAATCGTAAGTCTTTGTGTTGTTATCAAACTTGTAGGTTGGAGCAAATCTGATCTCCATTTCGTCATAGAACGGAAAAGTCTCACCATCTGCCATTTGCTTGTTCAACTGATCGTACTCAAATA
Source organism: Candida baotianmanensis (assembly GCA_030556145.1). NCBI lineage: Eukaryota > Fungi > Ascomycota > Pichiomycetes > Serinales > Debaryomycetaceae > Candida > Candida baotianmanensis. The sequence continues at coordinate 31,692 of JANIJO010000032.1, read as the reverse complement.
GCTTTTGAAACTTCTTGTCCTGAATTAAGGACTTGACCTGATCATTGTTCAACTCGATGCGGTAGTTGAAATCACCTAGCCAGATGACAGTATCATGATCCTTAATCTTCTTTCGCTTTGAAAACGTGAGTCCCTTGGCCAAAGTTTTGTAGTTATTGTGCCTCTCGTCGACGTTATGCAAGCCAGCTGCAAGGTGAGAGCAAATGAAACAAATCAGAGTTCTGGAGTAGTTCATGCTGATGGCGATGCCACCTTTGTTTGCACTTATTCCTCCCAAGCCCGTTTTCTTGATGGAACCTTCAATCCCTGAAATGTAGGGTAACTGGCTTTCTTTGATGAACAAAAGAACTGCAAGACCCCCCATTTGCCAGCCCCAAAGAGAACTATATTTCTCATTCTTGGGGCTGTGCTGCTGCAATATGGAGTTTATGAGCTTTTCCCAAGTGAAAAAATTGTCAGACTTAACATTAATCATTTTGCCAGGGGTGAGCTCAACTATCTCCTGGAACCCGATGAAAACCAAGTCATAGTTTTGTTCCACAGAATGCTTTGAAGGGAACAACCATTCTTTTAGATTTTCCTCGCTGCTGACACTGCCGTTGACATTGAATGTCGACGCGAATATCAGGATCTCTTTCTTGAAGCTGTATTTTTCCGACATTTTGTTGAGTTCCATGCTCACGTACTGATGCAAGGGATTGTAAATCACAACACCGTTTTGATCTTGTAGTCTTCCTAATAATTTCAACATGGCAATTTCATCCGTTCTAACCTCGCCCACGACATTGAGATACTTCCTGGTGAGTTGCTGCTTGATGGAATTTTTGGAAGAGGAGCTGTTGGACTCCTGCAATTTAGACGTTGAGGACAGGTACCCGGTTGTCAATATTTTAAGCGTCTCATTATTTTGTGACCATAAGTGAGCATGCTGTGTGAGAAGATCATGAGGAATGGATATGTTCATATCCCTAAATGCCAACTCGATCACTTCTTGACTGATAACCTTGGAAACAAAATTTGCTTTTGACAAACAATCAAAGGAGTTTATGCGAAAGACACCGAGTTGTTTACCCACATATGTGTTCCGGTTCGAGTCAAAGAACATGGCGCCAAAGTCCAACATCATTTTAGACAATGGTGTGACTATTTCGTTGGGATTAGTTCCGTTGTAGCCAACCCTTTTTATGAGTGCTGTTGAAATAGGTAAAGCGGTCGAAGTTAACTTGAAAGAAATGTTCATCGCCGAAATGGGTTCCATGGAGTCTCCGGTTAATTCTTTCTCAGTGTTGTAATCTTCTAAATGCTTCGTGAAATCTTCATTCAACTGACCCTTATAAGTCTTGGAATCTTGCAGTAGGCAATTGACAACATGGACGTCTCCAAAATGCTTCCCAAGTAGCTCGAAGTGGCGGGCAAAGGCATGCCGAGAAGCTTCGAAAGAGCGAGTGAACACAATCTTCTTCGTCAATTTGGAAGAAACCATGATTTTCTTGGAGAAGTAATTCTGCAACTCCCAAAAACTTGGCACATTCCCTCTCACCATCACATAAGAGAAGCAAAATTTCTCGGAATAGATCACAACCTCAGTCTCCACATAGTTGGATACAGCTCCATCATCGTCACATCCCCACTCACCAAATAATGGCCAGCGCTTCATGCAAGACTGTTTAGACATTAAAGTCATGAGACCATCTTCATTGTCCAGAATCGTCACATTAACGGTTTTTGCGTATCCACGGGTGATCACTGTGAGGAAGCCTGACTTGTCGAATTGATCTCTCTCAAAGGGATTCAAGACGTCGCGTAATTCAATCAAGTCAGATATCATGTATGTATTCCATGCAAATCTTTTGAAGTAGGGGTCGTCGGAGTCGCCGTAGTGTTTTGACTGGAGGAAACCCCTCTCCTGGACAGTGGAGGTGATGTTGAACTCCTTCGAGAAGTAAAAGTGGCTCAGCGATATGAGCTTCTTTACAGAAGCGGCAGGATACCCAGCAAGGCTGCCGTCAGCTTCGTCATGCAATCCTTGTGATGGATATTCATCCGTCTCGTTGATCCAAGAGTCGAAGTAGTCGTTATTGAGACAGTAAAACTCCACGTCATTGATTCTTCTAATACTCTCATTCAATGTAGGAGATGCCACCTTGGTAGATTTGGTGATGAAGCCCAACAAGATGTAACCCTTCACATTCAAAAACCCAAAGAAGCCGTGTAACAGTCTGTTGTTCTTCCTAGGGGTGATATCCTTGAACGGCTGAAGACTCAAGAGGCTTGTTCGCACATACTCGACGATAATCTTGTTATCCGTAGGAAGTTTCTTCGCAGTAGAGCGGGATTCATTGATCTTATCGTGAATGTGGAGGTGGTGGGCATGTTTCGCGTGATGGTCGTGTTGCTTGTAGGTGGGATTGGGATGGCGGATGATCAAGGAGAACTCAGATTCCACTAGCACAAATGTTCGCGGATTCTCGTTGAGGTATAGTCTCATGCTTGGGAGACCGGGTCTTTCGCACAGGTGTTGTGGCTATGTATGAGAGTCGCCTGCAGATGTGTGCCGCTTTGTGTGTAGTATCTGCGGCTGCGAAATTCAGACCCTACTAAAGTTAGCATTCCCAACTTTACGGTTGCTACACTATTTGAATATGCTGAATTGCAATTAATTCCAACGTCCGACTCACTATATATCTGGTCAGTTTGTCAGCACACGCCACACAGTTAGTACGCCTTTCTGAACTTGGACTTCTTCTGGAGCGTTTGGTGGTGGCTAGGCACCCAGCTTGGGTCGTAAGAGGAAGACTTGCCGGACGTGGCCAATGGCTTTTTGGTTGGAGCAGCACCGTCGAAGTAGCCCTGCAAAGTCGTGCTGTAGAAGTAGTAGCCAATACCACCGACGATGGACACGAAAAGCAACTCCAAGAAAAGGAATTGCGGGTTGAAGAAGGACACGGGTGCTTCCGTGAGCACCGCCAACTGGCTTCTCGCAGCAATGGCCTTCAACTGGTCGTTGAACGCAACGAACACCTGCGGGTTGATGATGTAGCTACCCGCAGTGATGTCCAAGTTGATCTTCTGGCCAACAACAGCAGCCTGACCAGGAGGGATCACCACTGGGCCGACGGAATTGGCGGTCAAGTTGACAGTGACGGCTCCAGTGGTTGGGTCGCGGAATTCGCCGCCAAGACCAACCACCGTGATGTCCAGCTCCTCGTTGTTAGTCACGGTGTGGGTCAAGGTGATGGTCTCGCCCTGGAGGAAATGGGCAACGTCCTGAGAGGTGTACTCGGGGTACTCTTCGATGAAGTAGTCAAGCAGGAATTTGGTAAGATCCTCATCTAGGTGAGCCTGGTCGAAGAAGCTGTCCTCCTCAGCCAAGACCCTTGTCACGAGCGCCAATGCTCCCAATGCAAACGTGGAAAACTTCATCGCTGTGGTTGACGTGGATGAATTTCACTTTGTCGCGAAGTGCACTGCTACGTGTTCCTAATAGTCACGTGACACATGAGTTGTGGGGAACCACATCTACAAAGAATTTTGCCCAATGAATGAAGGCATGCACTCTTCTATAATTTCGTCATATTTATTCTGTATGACCTGGGCGTAGAATGCCTAGTTTGGCCTATCGCTGTGAACACATTTAGATGTACGGGTGCGCGGAACAGCTGATTTTAGTAGACATCGTGAAGTGCACCCGAGATATTCTCTATCCAGATGTTGCCCTCGGTTAGCGCCCGTCAGCGGCTCCTAAAAGCCGCTAGAAGAAGCCTACACATGCAGAGAATCACTGGTAATAAACGCCCGGGACTAAGCTTATTTCAGTCGCCGGAACTGAAGTTGTTTCTCAAGTTGGTCAAGAGTCCCAGTCACCTCATGTTCGTTGCATCAAACGTCGCTATTCTAGTCCATCTACTGTTCTACAGTACACTCAGACAGAAGCAGCGCATGAAAGAGTTCGATCTGCGAATGGAGGAGCTTGAGAGATACATCGATGTCATCGAAGACCTCGACAAACAGACAAACGAGATTCAGCGGCAGATTGCGCAAATAAAGCTTCTCCGACAGAAGGAGTTTTCGCGTCCCGAAAAAAGGCCGCTAGATATTAAAGACTCACATGCCCAGAAGAAGCTCACTAAACGATACAAAGCCATAAATGAGCAGGTTGATTCTGCAAGAGATTTCTTACAAAGAAGGAAGAACTTTAGCGTGGCATTTTCTGACGCTAGCAACATCCAAAGACTTTTCATGAATCATGAAGACGTCAGCGACGAACAGAACGAAACTCCGTCTGAGAGTCTTACCTACACTTCACCTGTCCAAAACACGATCATGGCAGTATCCAGCCAAATCGTCAAATCATTCTTGACCGAACTCAATTTACGGTCGTCTTTGATGGACGACGACACACTTCCCCAGCAATCTTTTTTGGTACGCGATGACCTCTTTCAGAGCATGAAACATGACGACGAAAAGATAGAATTAATGACGAAATTGTTGACTGGGTTCAAAGAATCGGGAACTAAGGTTACCAAATTTCCTGCGTCTTTAAGCGGAGTGGAGGTACTGAACTTGATGAATGAGACGTCTTCGAATGAGGTGTTCAACAGCAATGAGCTGAAGAGGAATGATATCTTCGCGAACAAGTCAGGAAGGTGGCTTAATTATGAACACTCGGATACCTTCAAGAACATTCTGGCGATTCAGTCGTTAGTATATGGAACAAATCTTGTCAACAATGACGAATACTTGAGAAAATTTGAGAGGCTCTTCGCAACTTACGAAAAGGAAGACCATCCATTTAAGCATTTGAAATTGGTGCTTGGGATTGCAAAGGTTTTGATCTCTAAGGAGGAATGCCTGCCGAATTTTGCAATTTTTCAATACTTGCTTGATAATCTAGGAAGAGTGGGCTTGTTCAATTATCAATCGATGATTTATGACTCGCTTCCAGATTTAAGCGTTCGCCAGACGGTACTCGCCGACAACCAAACAAAACTGGGGTTCGCTTCCAAGGACCTTATGCATTTGATCAGTCTTGTTCAGAAAGATCCCGAGTTTTTTAAAAGCTTTGTGGAGTACCAGGTTCCAAGAAAGGAAGTTCAAACTTTCCTCTCCTTGATGGGGTTACTCAAACCTACACAACCCTCATTTTCCCCATCTAGCATCATCCCACGACCCATGTGGGCCTATGAGACTTCATCGGCAACAACATTGGAGAAACCAATACTAGTTGGACTTGATACCATTGAGAGCACCATCAAAGCATGCGTCGACTTTAACGAGTTGAAGTTGATCGACAAAGTGCTCAACACTCTTTTCTTCAACCTGTTCTACAGTGGAGATGGAATTAGAGTGTCGTTGAACGGTGCGAAACCTGACTTGGTGCCCGTAATGGGCGGTCAAACGTTGCCCTCGAGAGCGATCTTGAAGCTTCTCAGTCCGGAGATGTTAGAATTGTTAGGCAGGACCTACATTGCATCTGAAGACAAGGCGAGAGGCAAATGGCTTTTACCAATCTTACGCACAGCAACTTTGGAGACGAAGAATGAGCACTTAAGGCCAGTTCTTGCCGAGTTATCAACTCTTGCGGAAGGTGACACTGTTGCCGACAAATGGGCGCCAGTAACAAGAAAAGTACGGACGGAAAAATCCCCTGTTCTCGTTTCAGGCTCCAAGAATTTCGACTTGCATGGCCGTGCTCAAGCACCAGTCATTATTCCTGTCTGAGGTCAGCTGGGATATACATAGCATAATTGTACATAGCATACTGTGCAGTATTAAAAACCTGTGATGAGGTTTGAGTTCGAAAAGTAAGATACACTCTTCACCATCACCAGTACCCACAATGAAGTTCCTAACGACAAATTTCGTCAAGTGCGCTGTCAAGTCTTGTGACTCCTCTACAGATGCGTTCCCTCTACAGTTTACCGAGTGCCAGCTAGTGCAAGAAGAGCAGGACTACAACCCAGAGTTCGTTGTGAACATGTTGGAAAGATTGGACTGGCCCGCTGTTTTGAAGGTTGCGAATGATTTGGGTAACAACTTGCTTCCGCCTGTTAAGCCAGAAAACTTGGACCCTATCATGGAAGACGACCGGGCCGTCTTGAAAGATTTGCACGCTTTGCTCATGGAAACGCAAATCGTGGAGGGCAAGATGACGTGCCGCAACTGCAACCACGTTTACTTCATCAAGAACTCTATTCCAAACTTCTTGTTGCCTCCCCACTTATGCTAATCTCAGGAAAGGTAAGGTTAGTATGGTGTACTGAAGAATGCACTGGAGAGCAAAAGTTTTACCAGAACATTACGGAATGCACAGTCGATGGTCAACTGGAGACCTTTAAGGCCGCTCTATGCATCGGATGGTGAACATAGTCAAATACGCAGAGATAGCGAGCCTGTCAAGACGCTACTGCAGTCATTTTCATCTAATAAATTCCCAAAGTTCAAAAGGTAGTGTCGCGAGCCCAGAAATTTAAATAGCCTCACTTTCAGTCCAATTTTGAACAATTTGAAACGTTCGCCGTGCATTTTATTCCGCTACGTATACGGAGCATGCTACCAAAGCGGGATCTTATCGCAAATTCGCACCTGTACATCCGCGCTCTCTCTCGTTGAACATGAACGCAGTTAATTAACCACACTAGTACTTGCTTTGCACCGCTTAGGCACCACAATTCATCTCCCGAAGCATAGGTATGTCTGGTGCAGGTAACAGGGAGCAAGTCTTCCCCACCCGTATGACCTTGGGTCTCATGAAGGGTAAATTGAAGGGCGCGCAACAGGGACATTCCTTATTGAAGAGAAAGTCCGAGGCATTGACCAAGAGATTCAGAGACATCACGCAGAGAATTGACGACGCCAAGCGGAAGATGGGTCGTGTTATGCAGACGGCGGCGTTCTCCTTGGCTGAGGTGCAATACGCCACTGGTGACAACATTGCTTACCAAGTTCAGGAGAGTGTCCAGAAAGCCAGATTCCAGATCAAGGCCAAGCAGGAGAATGTTTCTGGTGTGTACTTGCCAGCATTCGAGAGCCACATCAACGAGGATATCAACGACTTTAAGATGACCGGTTTGGGCAGAGGTGGTCAGCAGGTCCAGAAGGCCAAGATGGTTTACACCAAGGCGGTCGAGACGTTGGTGGAGTTGGCCTCCTTGCAGACGGCGTTCATCATTTTGGACGAGGTGATCAAGGTGACCAACAGAAGAGTCAATGCCATCGAACACGTCATCATCCCGAGAACTGAAAACACTATCAGCTACATCAACTCGGAGTTGGACGAGTTGGACAGAGAGGAGTTTTATAGATTGAAGAAGGTCCAGGAGAAGAAGCAGATAGCTGTTGCAGCGGAGGAAGCCGAGGAGGCCGAGAAGCGTGCTGCCGAAGCTGCTGCCGAAACTGCTGAAGAAGCAGAAGGCGACGATGAGGATGTTGACGAAGTTTCTGCGGAAGACGGCGACAGTCCTGCCCCGGAGGCTTCTACTGCGTCGTCCAAGAAGAAAAAGAACAAGAAGAAAAAGAAGAAGACCGCCCCCAAGCCCGACGGAAGCGAAGTTGTCAAGGACATGATGGTGGATGGCGACGTTTTGCAGAAGGACGAGGAGGATGTTATCTTTTAGGCACCTGAGGCATTGGGCAGTGAGCTCCTCATACTCTCTTCATTTTTCTCATTTATACCGAATCAATAACAATAGTGGCCTCACCGTATTCGATCCAATCGATCTAGATTCTGAATCAGAGTGATTAGGTTTGCCCTTGTGGTATTTGAATGATTTTCGGATCCAGCAGACTCATCTAAGCCTGTTGAATATCAAGCGTTGCTGAATCGGTTTGAGTAGCCGAATTCAACAGAGGACTTACTTGCGAAAGCATCAGTCACAATAGCGTTAGTAAGTCGACAAGACAGCTTACTAGACAACAGCGTCATTCCTAAATCATTTCTTCAAAATCTACTGAAAGCTGATTTTTCTGCCGATAATGCTTCGGGTATATATTTAGCGAAAAATTACTTCTAGAAATCGGGCGTGTGGTCTAGTGGTATGATTCTCGCTTTGGGTTACGGTTCTCTGAGCTGTCAAATATGTGAGAGGCCCTGGGTTCAATTCCCAGCTCGCCCCGTTATTTTTTCCTTTCCAAGATCTATTTACAAACTTCTCACAAGACGGAGGCGTGTCTTGGGGTTTCGTTTTCCCGCGCCTGGTCGCGTCTACGACGTTTCGCGGCCATAAGAAGTCTTCGATGTGTATGCTGCTCCCCCACAAATGTTAGGTTGTCTGCAGTCGCGATCTCACTTCTCCATATTCACCGAGGCAGAACGACACTAGACGTCAGTCGAAAAAAGGCTAATTGTCCGTGACATGGCAAGTCGTAGTCCTAGATCCGAGTCTAGGTTTTGTCGCTGTTTCTTCGTGTTGCAACGTGTGGTCCTAGCCGTTCGCGATCCCGGGGTTTTTCGGCTTCATCTTTGTGTCACGTTCCCCAGCAAATGGGAGCGCTCGGATTTTTCCATTACCTCAGGTCGTCCCCATAGTCTACTTATACACAACTACTCGCGGAAAAGCTTTCCAACTACTATCGCCATGTTAAGAAGCTTTAGAAATTTCTCCACCACCCGTGTGGCCCGGCAGGTCATCGGCAACGCCAAGGGGGAGACCGCCAACTCTACAAAGTACTTGGGCCAAAAGTACCATGTGATTGACCACGAGTACGACTGCGTGGTTGTTGGTGCTGGAGGTGCTGGCCTCAGAGCGGCATTCGGCTTGGCCGAGGCCGGCTTCAAGACCGCGTGTATCACCAAGTTGTTCCCCACAAGATCGCACACGGTGGCTGCGCAGGGCGGTATCAACGCTGCGCTCGGAAACATGCACAAGGACGACTGGCATTGGCACATGTACGACACTGTGAAGGGTTCCGACTGGTTGGGTGACCAGGATGCCATCCACTACATGACCAAGGAAGCGCCACAGTCGATCTACGAGTTGGAGAACTACGGTGTGCCCTTCAGCAGAAACGAGGAGGGCAGAATCTACCAGCGTGCCTTCGGTGGCCAGTCCAAGGAGTACGGCAAGGGCGGCCAGGCGTACAGAACGTGTGCGGTGGCCGACAGAACCGGCCACGCGTTGTTGCACTCGTTGTACGGCCAGTCGTTGAGACACGACACCCACTTTTTCATCGAGTTCTTCGCCATGGACTTGATGATGGAAGACGGCGAGTGTGTCGGTGTGGTGGCCTACAACCAGGAGGACGGCACTTTGCACAGATTCAGAGCGCACAAGACCGTGCTCGCTACCGGTGGCTACGGAAGAGCCTACTTCTCCTGTACCTCCGCCCACACCTGTACCGGTGACGGTTACGCCATGGTCTCCAGAGCGGGCTTGCCCTTGGAGGACTTGGAGTTCGTCCAGTTCCACCCTTCGGGTATCTACGGCTCCGGCTGTTTGATCACTGAGGGTGCCAGAGGTGAGGGTGGCTACTTGCTCAACTCCGAGGGTGAGCGTTTCATGGAGCGTTACGCTCCTTCCGCCAAGGACTTGGCCTCCAGAGACGTTGTCTCCAGAGCCATCACCATGGAGATCAACGAGGGCAGAGGTGTCGGTCCCGAGAAGGACCACATGTACTTGCAGTTGTCCCACATCCCTGCTTCCGTGTTGAAGGAGAGATTGCCCGGTATTTCTGAGACCGCCCACATTTTTGCTGGCGTTGACGTCACCAAGGAGCCCATTCCTATCTTGCCAACCGTGCACTACAACATGGGTGGTGTGCCCACCAAGTGGACCGGTGAGGTTGTGAAGAAGAACGAGAAGGGTGAGGATGAGGTTGTCCCAGGTTTGTTGGCCTGTGGTGAGGTTGCCTGTGCCTCCGTGCACGGTGCCAACAGATTGGGTGCCAACTCTTTGTTGGACTTGGTTGTGTTCGGCAGAGCTGTGTCGCACACCATCAGAGACTCGTTGACCCCCGGCACTCCTCTCAAGCCTGTTTCTAAGGACCTCGGTTTGGAGTCCATTGCCAACCTCGATAAGTTGAGAAACGCCAACGGTACCGAGTCCACCGCCGACATCAGATTGAAGATGCAGAAGACCATGCAGAAGGGTTGCGCTGTTTTCAGAATGCAAGACACCTTGGACGAGTGTGTTGAGAACATCAACAAGATCGACAAGAGCTTCGAGAACGTGAAGACCACTGACAGATCCATGATTTGGAACTCCGACTTGGTTGAGACCTTGGAGTTGCAGAACTTGTTGACCTGTGCTACCCAGACCGCTGCTTCCGCTGCCGCTAGAAAGGAGTCCAGAGGTGCTCACGCCAGAGATGACTACCAAGAGAGAGACGACGTTGAGTGGATGAAGCACACCTTGTCCTACCAGAAGGAATTCGGTGGACCAGTCACCTTGGACTACAGAAACGTGATCTCCACCACCTTGGACGAGAACGACTGTAAGCCAGTGCCTCCTGCCAAGCGTGTCTACTAAGTTCAACTGCCATTAGAAACTTGGCTTTTGAGCCGAACTGATCATGAACGCGACTCTAATTCATAAATGGATTTTTCTGAGGATAATGACAGAAAGACTAGGGTTAAAGACAAGGGCAACAGCAACATATACTCATTCAATGCATATACCTCTATTCGAGATACACTTATGTAAACTATGCTAAAGGAAGTTCAAATCTTGCGCAGAGTTCAAATTGGTTGAAGGTCTTGGGCTCGAACCAGTGGCATTAGGAGTCAAGACCAAGTTCGCCGTGAAGCCTGGGGGAAGATTGGCATTTCTCGGCCCGGCGAAAATTTGAGTTTGTGAAGTAACGCCCACATTGTAGTTGCTCGGTTGAGCAGTAGTAAAGGTGCTTGTGTGACCACTAGAATAATTGCTTGTGGGCTGAATACTGGTATAGTTGCTTGTGGGCTGAGCACTCGTGGCACCAAAGCCACCCCTTTGCTGAGGCTCAAGTACCAGGCCACCAGTCCAGCCCGGTGTGCTCGGTTGGGAGCTTGCAGACCAATCGATTTCGGTTCTTGAGCTCACATTCAGCTTAGCAGGGCCACTGTGTGACTCTTGGAAGTCATTGAAGTCGTCGTCCCAGCCGTCTGCTCCTCCGAAATCGCTACTTCCCGTGTTGGATCCCAAACGGGAAGATTGAGTGTTTGCCGGAACAGCCGGCGAGAATGATTTCGCTGGGCGAGTTGTGCCCGATTGCCGTAACGTCAAAGGTTTTGCTTTTGGCTCAGCGGCACGGGTAGAGGTGGGTTGAAGAACCGGAGCTTTCATTTTATCCTCTTTGAGGCCAGTCCGAAGCAGTGGGGTATTGATGACGGTGTCGAAATTCGTGGCCGGAACGTCGTTTGAGCCAGCAGAGAGCGTATCGAGCTTCCGCTTGATTGCTGTTGTTTGAATGGATTGCACAGACTTCAAAAACTCAGTGAACTCAGTCTTGTTGCATTCCGTGCAGCTAAATGCTAATCTCTGGCATTGGGCGATGACCTTGTCAACAATGGTCTCTAGCTCAAGCGAGATGTGTTCGCTCAGAGCAAGGCATGAGAGCACCTCCAACATGGCGCCAATGATACGCTTGTCCCGACTCTTGACATTTTCAAGGACAGGAAGAAGTTGCTCATTCACGATGATTCTGTCAATCACTTTTTGGTCGATAAAGTACTCAAATGTTTTGATCGTTTGCACTTTGGTCGACAACACGGTGGTTGTCTTGAAGACTTGACACAACAAGGGAAACAAGCTGTTCTTAATGTACGAGAAGTCGAACATGCTTGCGCACAACTGGAGCTGAGCTAGGAACATATCCTGCAATTGCATCTGGCCCGCTTGCAGATCAACCTCCGTAGGCACAAAAGTAAGGCAGTTGTCAGCCATCTCCTTGACTATATCAAGCGCGTTGTTTTGAGGAAGTTTCTTGAAAAGAAGTTCAAAGTTGGACACTAGCGCAATGCGTACCTTAACAGAGACCTTCGCAAGTTTCGAAAACTGGCTCTCGGATTTCTTGGTTTTGCTAGTGGTGAGCAATGTATCATAAATGCGGTCTTGGAAGGAAAGTTTGGACAACAGTTCTCCAATTCGGAAAACAATAAGCAAACATTTGCTTATAAGAGTGTTGGTATCTGGATCAAGCGCCTTATTTGATAGCAAAGCAGTCTCGTTTGTAATCACTTCGATAAGCAAGTTGAGTAACTTTGAGTTCCTGAAGGTGTTGGGCAACTCCGCAAGGATATTGCTGTTACTGAGGAGACCCTCCAGGAAAATGAGTTTCTCCTTCATGGACTTCGTGGCAAACTCGTCAATGAACCACATCATCTTGATCAAACTGCCATCGAAGAATTCGGAGTCAATAAACTGGTCAATTGACATTCTATCGTTGGGGTATCTCGCCAAAAGCTGCGTCAAGATAGTGCCCAAACTGTCGGGCACATCGCGAAGCAAGTATTTCAACTCAGATGGCAGATGGCGATAAAATTTCTGCTCGAACTTTCTGAACTCATCTTTGAAATCCGAAGGACTGTTGCTGTCGAAACAATTGATCAAGCTCTCGCCCTTGTTGTATAAGTAATAAATCAACATCCCCAACGACCAAATGTCGTTTGAAGTGTTTAGTTTTTGACTTCCGGACTCAAATAAGAGCTCAGGCGCCGTGTAGTTCAAGTTCAAGTTAGCGAAGGGAACAACTGACGAGTTGTTCATGATGTAGAAGTTTTCTCTCTCCAGTGGCGACAACTCGTTCAAGTTTTGCAAGAACTTGAACCCTCCTAACTTCCAGTCGCCCTGACTGTTCACAAAGACAGAGGACGGCTGTAGGTTCAAATGTATGATGGAGCAGTAGTTGTGCAAGAACTGCAAGCCTTTGCTCACCTCGAGCAAACCCTTCTGTATACTCAAGTCGTTTTCGTTCTTGAAGTCTAGGTTTTGCAAATTCGAGACGATAGGCTCGCTGGCGAAAATGAACTTCAGCTTTGTCTCTTCCAAGACTTCCAAGATGGTCAAGATTTGAGGGTGCTTCAATTTCGTCAATTGGGACACCTCATACTTCACTAACTCGTAGCATTCGGTGATGATCTGTCTTGGGTTTCTTGCACTGGACTGGGAACACAACCGGTTAACCAGGGACTCGAACTTGGTCTTGTCGAAAATGAAAACCGATGCTAGTTTTCCCGACTGCTTGTGCTTTGCGGGGTAAACTGCCCACAGATCGGTGTGGAAAGACGGATTCTCGGAAACATTATAGGTTCCCCTAATTCCCGACTTGAACACCGATTTGAACATGGCAGAGATCTTGACGGAGATACAACGTATCAAGACCTGGTATTCTATCAAGTAATTATGTGCAGTTCCTAAACACGGGCTATCATGGCGCCATGCCCGGAAACCCGAGCAAAGGCATACGATGGAGAAGATGAACCTTGAAAGGAATGACACAGTAGATTAAGCTAGAGTGACCGGGGATAAGTTTGCTGGAAAGGGAACTCACTTGATCTGTGCTTTCACATCATGATGAGCAAACCCTTGCTACGGAAGCACATATTTGTGGTTCATGTGAGCATTCAAGTTAATCAAAAGCTATATCTAACCCTCGCTACTCGTCGGATGTGCTGTAAGAGTCTGCCAGTACGGTTTTCGTAACTTCCAGGGTTTTGCTCACGTGACCGAAGACCCACCTTTTCAATCTCAAAACTATACATCCAAAACTTCCAACCATGGAGCTCTTGGAGGAAAAGTACACCAATTCTGCGGAGAGATTGGACAGACCGTCCCAGTACCTCATAACGAAAGCTGTCAGAAGAGGCAATTTCGACAACATCTCCAAGTCGTTGCACCTGAAAACGGTGTATGTCGGCAACTTGACACACTTCACCACGGAAGAACAGATCCACGAGTTGTTTTCTAAATGCGGGACCATCGACAGAATTATCATGGGGCTTGACAGAAACAAGTTGACTCCCTGTGGTTTCTGCTTCGTCATCTACAAGAACGAAGAGGGCTCGCTTAATGCCATGAAGTTTTTGAAGGGCACATACTTGGACAGACAGAGCTTGGAGATTGACCTAGATCCTGGCTTCCGCGAAGGCAGACAGTTTGGTAGAGGCATATACGGTGGCCAAGCTGGTGCAGAAGCCGACCAGAACGGGTTCAGCAGAAACAGAGGCGGTTTCCGCGGAGGTTTCCGTGGGGGCAGAGGCAGAGGCAGAGGTAGACCTCGTGGTAACTTCCGGAGCCGTGGGGGCGCAAGAGGCGGCTACAGAGACTCCTACCAAGGGTAGGCTTCACGGAGGACAGAAAGGATTTATCTGCGGGCTGTGTACTTAATACCAACAATTCTGGAGAACTAGTCGAGCAGAAGACCCAACGCCTCTCTCTGCGACTTGGCAGTCGGGTCGAAGTATGGAATCTCGGCCAACGCGGTGACTCTGGTTCCGTGTCTGTCGTCATCGTCAAAGTCGTAGTCGCTGATGGCATTGTGCTGCGAGATCCGGTTGTCCCAGATGGCGGTGGTGCCAAAGCCCTCCTGGGTGGGCTGCCACTTCCAGCGCACCTGGATATCCAAGTTCTTCTCGAAAACGTCGTACAAGTACTCCAAGAGAATACGAGACTCCTCGGGCTGCAACCCGACGATCCGCACGGTCATCGATCTGTTCACGAACAAAGACTTCCATCCAGTGGCAGGGTGCGTTCTGATGATCGGGTGCTCTCTCTCAATGTACACTGGACCCTTCAACGGATTCTCTCTGTCCAAGTAGGCGTGAGCCGAACGATAGATGGCAGTCTTGCCGTCCAAGAACTGCTGGAGCGCAGGCAGCAACTTGTCGTACGCGGCGTAACCAGACGCCCACGCGGTGTCGCCGCCCGTAGGTGGGATAGCGTCCAAGTGCAAAGTGGTCAACCCTGCTGGCTGCTTCTCGTGCACCAAGTCCGTGTGCCATTTGGAGGAGGTGCCTCTGTTCTTGAAGCCTGCCTCGAGTCCAAAGTGCTCGTTGAAAAATCTCCGCCAGATCACAGACACGCCGGAACCCTTGGCAAAATTCTCGCCTTCTCTTTCGGGGAGAGGCACGTGTGGAGCCTGAGGGTGTCTCTCGACCTGCCCCCAGTACTCACCCAACTCCAACTGCAGCTGGGGCGAAAAGTCCTGGTCGCGGAAGAAAACCACCACCCTCTCGGCGACCAAGAGGGCCAACTCGTCTCTCTGCTGATCAGTCAACTCAGACAATTGCAAGCCAACAATCTCAGTGCCAATGTGCTTGGTCAAGTTGCGCACCTCTTTGGCCGCACCGAAGAGCGCCTTCTTCTCAGGGTCCGCCTTCTGGCCCTTCTCGACGTAAGGGTACTCCTTGTTACGGATCGCGTACGCCTCGTCTAAGAACTTTGGCACATCGTCGCTGTTGGGGAACGCAGGGTAGCCTTCTGAGACATCAATGCCATACTTATGGAATCTTTCTAAAGTGGTCTTTGGCACTTTCGACGTCCACTCCTTCTGTCTACCGTTAATAGGCTTGGCCCTGACGTTCTTGGCGTAGGAGATAGGCTTGACCTCCGTGAGCTTGCGGATAAGGTGGTCGACGTTGTCGGTGGATTCTTGCACTGGAGCCATTTTTGCGACTTACTGTTGCTGTGTGGGGACAATTGAACCAAGAGGTTGGTGCCTCTATTTATGCCCTGTCCCCCATAGGGGAGATTACTAAGCATGGAGATCCACAGTAGGGGGTGTGGGTGCAAATTGTGCTTGATACTGCACGTCAAAAATGTGGCTGGATAGGCACAGTTGCAATTTGAGGCAGGTTGTCAAGTGGTGCAAGCTTATTGGAGATAGCTCGGCATTTAACCGGATAGAGGATCCATTTAGCCGAGTGGCAGATCGATTGTGGCAGATCATTCGATGTGGCAGATTACGCGATATTAAAAAGGTTAAGTCGTTGGTTGCGAATTGCAAGGTAGTCGAAATAAGCTAAATACTTTTGTCCATACGGGATACTTTTTCTTTTGACAATTGCACCTGGAATCCACTTTCGACTCTTCTCCAGGTGCCATTGGTATCGCTCCGAGCTTACTCGGTACACTTGTAGTACTCGTCAACTCTGAAGGCTGCGTTGTAGCAGTAGTTGTCCTCGTAACAGTCGTCCGTGATGCTCGAGCTGTTGTCACAGCTAGGCACGTATGGGTTGTTGCGGTACAAGTAGTTGGTGTACAACTGGTTGAACTCAATGTCCAGCTGGTTTCTCAATCTCTGGAGCACAAACTCGTCCCAGAAGGTAGCGTTCAAAGGAGCGTTGGATGGCCACTTGCCCTCGGGGTCGTACGCCTCTCTTGGAGAGTACTCGTATTGCCAAGTAGGCTCCTGGTCGCCGTTCACCCAGGTCTCGTTAAGACGGGAGTAGTAGTTGTAGGCGTTGATGATGTTGAACGACTTGTCCTCCACCTCGTAGTATCTCCAGGAGGGGTTGGCAGGGCCCAATGGGGTAATAGCCTGCGAGACCCAGGCCATGTTCACTGGCTCCAGCGAGTTGGTGTCCGAGTACAAGATCTTGAACTGGTCTCTGTGAGTGTGGCCGTAGAAGATGTTGGCAATAGTGTATGGGGAGAATCTCTCGACAATCTTGGCGAAGATGTTGGACTGGATTGGCAAGGCGTCGGTGTCGCCGGCAGGAATGTGAGCCAAGATCCAGACACGCTGGCCCTGCTCCTCACTCTCCACCAACTCGTCAATCAAGAACTCCCACTGGCCGAAAAGATCAGGCTCGTTCTCCACGTCGATGTACGCGTACAAGTTCTTCTGGTAGTAGCAGTTGGAGTTTAAAGAGATGACCTTGAGGCCTCTGTCGGTGACGGTGGAGAAGGCAGCGTAGTGCTTGGTCATGTTCTGCTTCTCAGCATCGTCGAGCCAGCCGTTGGAGATCCACAAGTCAGCCATAGCAGCCTCGTTCCAGTGATACACGGGCTCGTTGAAAGTGGTGTTGTGGAACTTCTGAGGAGCCAATTGACCGTATGGGAAGGTGTCGTGGTTGCCCAAGGTTGGGAAAATTGGGATCTTGTTGAGGTAGTGCTTCATGATGTTGTAAGAACGGATCTCGGCCCACTTGGTGACGTTGGCGTCACAGTGGAGGACATCGTGGTCGACAATGTCACCGGTGAAGATGGAGAACTCGTAGTTGTTCTCCTGGGACGAGTTGCTGATGTGGTACAAACTGTTGTTCAACATCACCTCTGGTGGGTCACACTGGTACTGGCCGAACGTGGCCGCAGGGGTGTGGGCCCAGTTCCAGCCACGGTACAATGGGAAGTCGTAGAACTCACCGCCAGTGTAAGTCTCGTTCTTGTCGTTGTAGCGAGCGTGGGGGTAGAAGGAGAGATCGATGTCGTCAGACGACGCACCAGCCTTCTCGTACACCAGGGTGAAGTTGTAGCTCGAGGTCGTCAACTCAGTGTTGTACGACTCAGGAAGACAGCAGAGACCCTGGGAGCAGTTAGCCTCTGCGCCGACCTGGTATCTCAACTCGTTGTGGAAGTCAGACACATGCAAGACGTTGAACAACTCCTGGTTGCCACCGTAGTTGGGCTGCTCGGTGTACTCCTCCTTCTTCTTGGGCCACATGGACTCCAAGTCGATGATCGTGTCCAACTCTGGGGTGTCGGGCAAGTCGCAGTAGCCACCCTTGAAGTAGCAGTAGTAGTCAAGCGTGAGGTTGGAGGTGGTGTTGATGTACTTGATCAACTGGAGGAAGTCGTTGTCGAAGAAGTCGATCGAGGTGGCCCCGTTGCCGGCACCGGTAGGGCCGGTGGCAGCGTTGCTCACTCTGGTGTCGAAGGTGTTGGTGGTGACGAAGAAATCGACGAACTCACACTTGGTGTCGACGTTCTTGTTAAGGGCCAAGCAGTACTCGTACAACATCAAGGTGACCAAGTGCTGCTTGTCTGGGTTGTTCTGGATCAAGTTCTTGGTGAACTTGATCTTGTTGTGGCACTTCTCGCACTTGGTGCCGTTGTACTTGGACAAGGAAAGCAAGTTCTTGTCCATGAAGTCCTGGTCCTCAATGGACAACGCCTGGAGGGTGTTGTCGAGAATAGAGCCATATGGCACACTGCGGGCCTCGACCTGCTTCCGGAGCGAGTCGATGTTGTTCACGGTGTGAGCCAAAACCGAGGGCACGGCAATGGCTGCGAAAAATACCGAGCTAAGCTTCATGGCTCAATTGGGGCTTCTCTGTAGCGTAGAGGATGCAATTGACGACCTGATTAAGCGAGAGACCGGGTGCCGATCTGAATCCCGGGGAATTGCTCTTTTTTATATCTCGATAATTTTCGATGAGCGATGGCCATCCCCACACGTGGAGGACGGAGTGCATGCGGCAAAGCTCGACGCAACGCCTAATTTTGTCACTAGTTGTCGGTCATGGAGTGGGAGAAGGGAAAATTCGGGGACTTATGCCTACTCTCGCCGAGGAATTGGCTATAAAAGAGACCCACAAGCCAGCTTACCTAACTACCCTATAGTGGTTATCGAGTGCCCACCTCGGCTGAGTTAAAAGGCACATATCCATTAGTGTATATTAGCGGTCTATCATTTTATTATTAGGAGTGCACGGCGCCCGCCGTTTCAATTCTCCTTAGTCTCCTCACGCACCAGGATCTTCTCCTCAGCGGCAGAGAACTTATCGCTCTGAGATTCCCGGATTGGCTCGGGGTCTGTTTTGGAATTGAACAAGACAATGCCGTTCTGGAACGCATGCTTGCGTTCCTGCTTCTTGTAAAAGTATAGCACCACCAACGTCCACACCAGTAAGGCGAACGCACTCGATGCAGTGAAGGAGTAACCCTTCAAGTATCTCGGCGCCTCCACAGTCTTCCACACGATAACAGACATCCACGCAGTAGAAGCCTGGGCTAACATATTCATAACCACGAGCACCACGGCACGTTTCTGTGCATCTCTCCGGCAAATATCATTTTGCCAAGAATATAAGACAGGTGCCATAGCCCAACCGAAGTACTGCAAGCACCATGCAAACCATTTAGCCGATTCGGGAACCGACCACACGGCCAAGATCACGTTACCTGTAATGTTGAAAACCTGCGAAAGCACAATGGCCGACCACCGCGAGTGGAACAAGTCGGCGTACATGCCAACCAAGAACAACCAGATCAACCCAAGACCGGCCGTCATGGCACTCAAGTCCTGGAGCTTGCCTGCACCGTACCTGTTTAGCGACTTAATCCAGAGGATGTATGCACCACTCGATGCGTTGCTGTTGTTCCAGCAGAAGATATTCCAGATGGTCAACACGTAGAACTCCCACGATGTGAGGATGCTGCGCCACACGGGCCACGACACGAGCGACTTGAACAAGTCATGCTTGGGTCTGCCGGCGGTGTTGTTCTTCTTCAAGTTTTTGCGCAACAACCGGATCTCATCGTCCGTCAACCAGATGGAGTAGCAGTCGGTAGGGGTGCCAGGAAGCATGTAGAAGCCAATGATGCCAACAATAACGGAAATGATTCCGTCGATGATGAAAATCCATCTCCACGCTTCGAGGCCACCAAGACCCTCGCACGTACGCACAATGGCACCGGAAAGCAAGCCCGAGGTCAAAACACCAAGGTACTGGCCAAAGTAGTAGCACATGGATCTTCTGGCAATCATGCCCGGGTTCGAAATGAAAGTGCCGAACAAGTACTGGTACGCCAAGTACGAGGGTGCCTCGAACACACCGACCAAGAAACGAATGGCCTTAAGCTGGCCCACATTGTTCACCTTATAGGTACAGATGGTGAGCACCGACCAAGCAAGGTCCAAACAGGGCAAGACATAACTCAAAGGCAAGCCGTACAACACGTACATAAACGGGATCTGGAACACAATGTTGCCGATGTTGAACATCACCTGGGTGTTGACCAAGTCGTTGCCCTTCATGCCGATGGACTCCTGCAACCCGGCCACGTACGCGTTGTTCAAATTGGTCAGGTCCAAGTACTTGACCCAGTACGCCATGAGCGAGTACAAGGTCAACAAGATGTCGATCTTCCACATCAACTTGCGCTCGGCAGGCGTGTCATTCTCCTCAAACCACTTGTACCACTTGTGGTTCTTGCGCACGTACTTGTTCTGTCTGTACTCGTACTCGTCGAAGAACTTCCACCACGGACGGTTGGCCTCGTCGCGGTGCTCGATGGGCTCCTGCTCTTCCTCGCTCTTTCCGTCGGAGGTAACCTCAGTTGCAGCCACTTCTTCCTCCTCCTCCAAGTCGTCGTCAACCACGCGTCTAACGGGGATAAAGCCCCACTTGAGTCTACTCAATGGTTCTTTCAAGAAAGACATGTCTAACGTTTACGGGAAATTTTGGCGGTCGCTGTATATTTATGCGGCTTGCATCCATGAACGGCGCATCGCAGACTTAGCATCATCTCACGTGAACGTCCGGGGAATCGCCAAGAATTCCGCTTTCCGTAGCCAAAGTAAAGCGGTCGGAATTACCGCTGACACGCGGATCTGCGACCCGGTGGGGTGTTTGCCGTGCCACTTTGGTGCCCTGCTCGTGACCGTTTCTTGCCAGGATAAATTTTTTTCTCGTATGCGTAATTCTGCGAGTGCAATAGAGTCTCGAGCTACAGTGCGGTAGGCACCACCACGGCCTCGCAGATATAGATCTGGCCATTTTCTGTCTGCCCAGCGAGGCACTCACGCCACATCCCGTTTTGCGATCCGCAGCCACAGTGTTGCCATTCTGGGCCACGCTGCGAACTAATCGGCCTTCCCCCAGTTCCTGCTTATAATCTCGTTTCTGTAGCGGGAAATGCGAGGCGCCGCTCCCTACTGCACTCGCAGCCTCTAGTCTCGCTATCAGCCGCTTCTCGCCGTTACCGGGAAGAGCCGGGCCATGTAGACACCCGTGCCTCCCGAGGGTCTGCCTGTATGACCTTATCACTTGCGACTCTGCTACACCACCCATCAGATGTCCCAGTCGTCGCGGAAAAAGCTCCTTTTGATGGGCCGCTCGGGCTCCGGCAAGTCCTCCATGCGGTCCATCATCTTCTCCAACTACTCCGCGTTCGACACGCGCCGGCTCGGTGCCACCATCGACGTGGAACACTCGCACTTGCGCTTTTTGGGCAACATGACGTTGAACTTGTGGGACTGCGGCGGGCAGGACGTGTTCATGGAGAACTACTTCACCACGCAGAAGGACCACATCTTCAAGATGGTGCAGGTGCTCATCCACGTGTTTGACGTGGAGCTGAAGAGCATCAACAAGGACATTGAGATCTTCGTCAAGGCGCTTACAAACTTGCAGAAGTTCAGTCCGGACGCCAAAATTTTTGTCTTGCTACATAAGATGGACTTGGTGCAGATTGACAAGCGCGAGGAGCTCTTTGAGATCATGATGGAGAAGTTGCAGAAGATCTCAAACCCGTTCCAGTTCAAGTTGGTCGGGTTCCCCACGTCCATCTGGGACGAGTCCTTGTACAAGGCGTGGTCGCTGATTGTGTGCTCGCTTATTCCCAACATGAACTTGTTCAACTCGAACCTCTTGAAGTTCAACCAGATCCTCGAGGCCGAGGAAACCATTCTTTTCGAGAAGACAACGTTCCTCGTGATATCGTCCACGGCGTCCATCGAACGGCAGATGCGCCTCCAGAATGCCGGAGACAGCAACGGGCTGCCCAGTGCATTGGACCCTAAACGGTTTGAGAAGATTTCCAACATCATCAAGACGTACAAGCAGTCGATCCTGAAGCTCCGGTCGAACTTCCACAACCTCGTCATTCGTGGGTCGTCTGGCCTGCACTTCTACATCGACGTGCTCACAGACAATTTGTTCATCATGATCGTGCTCAAGGACAAGAGCAGCTCGCCGAACTTCTCGAGCAACCAGGAGGACTTGGTGATTTTGGAGAATATCAAGGCGGCGAGGCGGTGGTTCGAGAAGATAGAGAACGGCAAGTGAGATAGAATGCGAGACACGAGAAGACAGAACTGCAAGACACGGGAAGGACTGCAAGACACGGGAAGGACTGCAAGACACGGGAAGGACTGCAAGACACGAGCGAAGTGCAGTGCATCAAGGGCAGTTGCTACCAATACACAAACACACCAAACACAATACAACACCAACACAATGCAATTCTTCGTAAGAGTCACAGGCTTTTTGCTATCCTTTATCCAGCAATAGCCTCAATCGCTCGCGTTCTCCCCATCGTACGGGCTGGCTTGCATCGGGTGCGCGTTTTCTATTAAACCTACTTTTCGTTCCCGGTACGACATCTATTCACCATGGGCAAGATCGTGCAGCTTCTCAGCCACCCCACGGAGCTCCGTGCGGCGATCCAGTTCTTTGCGTTCAAGAAGTCCATGTACCCATTCGAACTCAATCTGGCCCCCGAACTGTTGAAGAAATGCTACGGCTACTTGGACCTCACGTCCCGCTCGTTCTCCGCCGTGATTAAGGAGTTGCACCCCGAGTTGCGTGACGCCGTGATGATCTTCTACTTGGTGTTGCGGGCGTTGGACACCGTGGAGGACGACATGACGATCGACCCGAAGATCAAGGTGCCCGTGTTGCGCGAGTTCCACGAGAAGTTGAACACGCGGGACTGGACGTTCAACGGCAACGCGCCCACGGAGAAGGACCGCGTGGTGTTGGTGGAGTTCAAAAACATCTTGACCGAGTACCACCGCCTCAAGCCTGCGTACCAGGACATCATCAAGCGCATTACCGACAAGATGGGCAACGGCATGGCCGACTACATCCTCGACGAGCAGTTCAACACCAACGGAGTGTCGACGGTCAAGGACTACGACTTGTACTGCCACTACGTGGCGGGCCTCGTTGGCGAGGGCTTGTCTGACCTCATGGTGTTGGCGCGTTTTGCCGACTCCGACGTCCAGGCGGACAACTACCGCTTGTCCGAGTCCATGGGCCTCTTCTTGCAGAAGACCAACATCATCCGCGACTACTACGAGGACTTGGAGGACGGCCGCTCGTTCTACCCACGCGAAATCTGGTCCAAGTACACCGACCTGTTACCCAACTTCCACAACAAGCCCGAGGAGAGACAGCGCGGCGTTGAGTGCATCAATGACTTGGTGTTGAACGCGTTGGGCCATGCCACCGACGTGTTGACGTACTTGTCCTTGATCAAGGAGTCCACGAGTTTCAACTTCTGCGCGATTCCCCAGGTGATGGCCATCGCCACGTTGGCCGAGATCTACAACAACGCAGACGTCTTGGACAAGAACGTCAAGATCAGAAAGGGCACCACCTGCAAGTTGATCCTCAACTCGAGAACGTTGCCCGACGTGGTGGACATTTTCCGCCACTACGTGCGCGTGATCAACAAGAAGTCCGACGTGAAAGACCCCAACTACTTGAAGATCGGCATCATGTTGGGCGAGATCGAGCAGTTCTGTGAGATCATGTACCCTACGCCCGGGTCCGTGCCCCGCGGAGCTACGCGCAACAGGAAGAAGATCAACGACAACATCTTGAACAGAGGCAACTTCGACATGACCGGGAAACAGGTTGTGCGCGACGAGGAGTTCAAGTGCAACGTCTCCATCGCCGTGGTGGTCTGCACGATTTTGGCGTTGGCCTACCGTCTTTTGTTTTAATATACAAGGGTGAAGCCCGGTTGTAGGCTCTGGTGTGCATGCACGGCTTATCGGCTGTGCCCCACATCTGCCATGATACTTGCATACAACGCCCCTAACGGTGACCGTATTGTTACCAGAGTCACCAAAGCTGCCAATTCGAGGCGCAAGTCGTGCTACTTAAGTCGTGCGCACATAACAGATGGACTACATTTACCACACAATGCATCAGAGAACACTGTCCCCCGAAGTCGCCGCCGTGAGCTTCCCAGTGAAAACGATAACATGGTCCCAGTACGAGCAGAAAACGCCGATTCTTCTCCAGGACAAAAACGGGCCGTGTCCGTTGATCGCGTTGGTCAACACCTTGCTTCTTTCAACAGACATTGAGGCCCGCACGGTGGAGTTGGAGGCCTCCATGGCGCTTACAGAAGGAAGCAGCGCACCACTCCAGAGCCTGAAAAAGGAAGGTGCTTTCCGGATTAGGGAGTTGTTGGAGCGGCATGTGGGCAAGGAGGTGCCGCTCGCGTCGCTCCTCTCGACGTTGGGTGACGTGTTGCTCGACATGGCCTCGCTAGACTCCGCCGTGGTCAACCAGCTCCTTGAAAATCTCCCGCTTTTGCACACGGGACTCAGCGTGAACCCCAATTTGGTGACCGGCACATTCCCGCTGGACGACTTGGCCTTCAAGATTTTCGACGCGTTTGGCTTGAAGTTTGTCCACGGCTGGTGCTGGGAACCTCAACCAGGCACATCAGCTAACGAGGTGTTTGAACAGCTCGAAACTTTTGACGCTCTCCAGGACTACTTGCTAAAGGACTCGGAATGCAACAAGCTGTCGCAGAAAGAGGTGCAGTTCTGGTTGGAGGATAACCGCACCCAGCTCACAGACTACGGTTTGCTGAAACTCGATCAGGAGGTGCACGCCGACCAGGTGGCCATCTTCTTCCGCAACAACCACTTCTCCACTATCTACAAGGCCCACAACCACGACTTCTACTTATTGGTGACGGACACAGTGTTTGCGAAGCGCTCCCTGTATGTGTGGCAGTCCTTGATCTCCGTGTCTGGACACGAGGACCTTTTCTTCACCGGCGAGTTCATCCCAGTGATTGAGGGTGATGACTATGACGAGGATGACGACCACGAAAACTTGAGGCTTGCACGGAAGCTTCAGGAGGAGGAAGACGAGGCAATGGCCAAAAGCGTGCAGAAGAAGTTTGATTCTAGTAGGTCGAAGCAGCGAGGCGTTGCTCAGGAGCAGAAGCAGCAGCAGCAGCCAGAACAGCCAGAAGATGCTAAGAAGAAGAAGAAAGGACGGCCCAACTGCGTGATTGTTTAGACTAGACAGACTGCTACAACTGGATATTATAACGTGAACTTGAGCTTATTATAGTACATGGTTAGTGGCCGTTCTCCTCTGCCTGGGTCACACGGTCAAACTCGTTAGCGATGTCGTCGTCCTCCTCCTCGCCGTTGCCCTCTTCGTTCTCGTCCTCGTCCTCGCCCTCGTACTCCATAGGGTCGTACTCCGAACGGATATTGTCCATTTTGCGCAACTCGCTCGTGTTGGGCTCGCGCAACTTGAAGTTGATCACATCCACTGTATTGTCGCTCAAAAACCGGTTGATCTCCGTGTTGGTAGATGCTCTGTGCTTCTTCAACTCCACTCTGCCAGAGATGGGGTAGTAGTAAGCCAAGCGGCGCTTTTTCGATCCCTGCTCGGTAGGAACGAACTTCAACGCAAGCTCCTCGTAAGGTTTGCTGAAACGATGGTATTGCATGTCGTAGTTCTTTGCGAGTTTGAAGCGGAACGAGGGCAACGACTGGTCGTCGTCGTCGAGCACGCTCGCAGGCTCTTCTCTTTCCGTGGACTCCAACTTCGCGCGCAAGTCCTTCACCGTCTTTCTGTCCTTTGTTTGGTAGAAGCTGACCCACTCACCATCCTCGGAAGTGATGGGTCTGTAGATCGAGCACAACAACGCGTTGCGCTCCAACTCCTCGTCGTAGTCGTCCTTCTTCTGGCGCTTCAACGACTGCAACTCTCTGCTGATGGACGCGGAACCGGTGAACTTGACAGTCAAGTACTTGGTGTCCATCATGGAAGTGTCCGGCAAAAGCGGGAACGCACCCACGGCACGCAAGTGCTTCTTGCGGGGATGCTTGAGGCTCTCATAATTGGACAAGGACTCCTGTGCCTGGTCGAAGCTCTGCTCCACAGCACGCAACTGCGAGTCCGGATCGACCTTTTCTTCGTCGTCCTTCTTCGCATCCTGCGGCTTCTCGTCGGCCTTGTTGGCGGCCTGGCGCTCTGCGATATACTCTGTTCTTCTCAAGAAGGACACGCCGGGTTCGGACTTGTTGATGTGGCCAATGCCGGCGTCTCTCAAGAGCGCTCTATCTTTCGCGTGCAAGGGCACCGAGTTGTTGGCACCAATGGCGTTTGGGTTGGAGCCGTCCAAGAAGCCGCGCACGTAGAGCGGGTTCAAGGGCATGCCGTACTCGTCGTCGACCTGGCCGATGAACAGGTTGAAGTTTTCCTTGCGGAAGAGCGAACTCAAGAGGTGTTCATTCTCCTCCTTTTGCGTGGTGGTCTCGGTGACGTTGTACTTGATGAACTTGGGATTGAGCGGCGGTGGCGGAAGGTTGTTCGTGTACCGCACCTTAGCGATGTAGTCCTGCCGCACGGGCTTCTGGGGCTTGGACATGCTGTAGTGGAGTGGTTGGTGGTGAAAAAGAGATGGTAGTGCGCACACCGCTACAACAACAGCGGGCCACGCCCACAATACAGCACAACTAGGACAATTGCGTACATTCGGCTACAAGTTCTTGATGAAGTTGTAGAAGCTCTCGCCTTGCTTCTCGGCGATCTCCAACTCCAACTTGGTCACCTCACGTGACCCGTCGCCGTTGGCGAACGTGCCGGCACCCCATGGCGAGCCGCCGTGCACCTCGTCGTTGTTGCCCTGGCCCGGGTGCTGGTAGCCCAAAGGCACGTACACCATTCCCTGGTGCACCAACGTGGACAAGGTGCTGATCACGGTGGTTTCCTGGCCGCCGCCTAGGGTGCCGGTGCTCACGAACACGCCTGCAGGCTTACCAACCAACTCACCTTTGGCCCACAACGAGCCCGTCTGGTCCCAGAAACTCTTGAACTGGGCGGGGAAGTTGCCGTAGCGGGTCGGGATGCCGAACAAAAACGCGTCGTACTCTCTCAACGTGTCGATGGTCGCTTCGGGCACGTCGTCGCGCGGCTTCCCGCCGAGCTTCTTCACCAACAGCTCGGGCAACGTTTCCGGCACCTTGAAGATTTTGGCCACGCCGCCGGCCGCGGCAATGCCCTTCTGCTCGGCCAAGGCCAACTTGTGGATGTGGTGGTAGAGCGAGTACGTGATAATGGCGGTTTTCGGAGCCATTTTTTGGTTTGCGCATTGCCAGGCTGCTTCGGCCTACCTTTATACGACAGCGACTGTATGCCTTATCTTGGTAGAGGGCCAGGCGGCCCCGCAGCGGCCACGGGCCCTTGCATATGATTGCTCGTTTCACAGAGGAAGCGCAAGCCACGCCATGTTCGAGCAACCTAGAATGCAAAATGACTAAAGTGCTACTCATGGCTTTTGAATTGGCGTAGAGCCACTATCGCAGCGTGGATGCAGCCACACCATCTTACTAAGGTGCTACAGAGAATGTGATCCCCCTATTGTTCACGCAGCCTCGTAATAATTCTGTGCGCTCATGCAGCCTGGCGCGAATGACTAATGGACTACAAATGGACTCTAGTATTCAATTGTCATCAATTGGCATCGTTCGTCTATGGCTACTCCTCGCCGTCCACATACTGCGTAGGGTCCTTGTTTCCCCAGGTCAAAACCTCGTGGGAGTCGGGCTTGTCCAAGCGCTCCAAAATGTTTGGGTCCAAGTCGATCTTGCCCAAGTTGGAGCCCTCGTGCAACGGGTCGTCCAGCGAGGCGTTGCCGGCGGGCAAAACGTCGAAGTTCTCCTTGATTCTCTGCTTGTTCGACGACTTGGCCAACACAATGAAGCCCTGCAAGTAGGACCACTTCAACAAGATCTCGGCCTTGGGCACGCGGTACTTCTGCTCCAATTCCAACAACTCCGGGTCGCTCAACTTCTTGCCCTGGGTCAATGGCGAGTAGGCCTCGATCAAGATGTCCTGCGCGGTCAAGTACTCTCTCAACTTGAGCTGGGGCAACCACGGGTGCAACTCCAACTGGTTGATGGAGGGTCTCACGTGCAAGCCGTCCCACTTCAAGAGCTCCTCGACGTGGGCGATGCCGAAGTTGGACACACCGATGCTGTGGATCTGGAGCGTGTCGTTGTTGGGGTCGAGCACGTACTCCTGCAACGCCTTCCACGAGCCCAAGCGCTTCTCCTTGTTGGTCTTGGGCAGGTGCAACAAGATCAAGTCCACGTAGCCAATGTACTTTTTGACGTCGTCGGCGATGTGCTGCACGGCGAGCTTGGTCTGCTCGTAGCCCTGGTCGCCGTTCCAGATCTTGGTGGTGAACCAGATGTCCTTTCTGGCCACGTCCGGGTTGCTCTTGAGAAAGTCCGCAATGGCCTTGGCCGCAGCCAGCTCGTTCTTGTACACCACGGCCGAGTCGATGTGGCGGTAGCCCACCTGCAACGCCGTGGTCACCAGGTCGTACGTCTCGGCCTCGGGGATGTCGTAGGTGCCGAACCCGGCGACCGGGATGTATGTGCCGTTGTTGAGCTTGTACTTTGTCGTTCTGGTCAATTGCTTGGCGAAGGTCTGGATGGTCATGGTGGTGGGGTCTGCTACACTTTCCGGGCACGCCTTGGTATTTATGCTCTTTTTGCCGTCACTTAATCGCGGGTGCGTCTTGATTGCTTACACGTGACCCAGCACCTCTGTATGGCCTTGCTGGTTGGACCCACTGGCCGGGCCGAAACTCCACGGTGGGCTCCCGAATACACGCCATGATACGATTTAGCACCTCATCACGAATTGCTCTTCGGGCCCGATAATAAGAGCGCTACGCACAGTGGCACCCTGTGGGGAAGCCACAGTCGGCGGATACGCAGGCCGCGATGGTGCAGATAGCAATAACTATTGCAGCGAAGAGAGGAGGCAACAAGCCGGCAGTAGTGGGGTAGAACCGTAGACAGCGAGGGCATGGAAGCATCGAAAAACATCCATGATTGCGGTTACTTTTCTGCATTTACGCATGAGTCTGGGCTAAGCCTGGGGAACCGGGCAAGTATTTGTAATGACGACGGGATTAGCCTGATACATGCAAATCTCTAAAGAGTCCCCAAAAATCAGAGAAGCAGGGAAAGCAGAAGCCAAGCGCACCAGCATCCATTTCCGCCCGATTCCCGGCCACTGGCCCACCAGGCAGCCACGCGATTGGCACATGGGTCCCCTGGTGGCCGTGTCATGGGCCTTATCATCGTGCACACACACCCTCAACATTTGCTCTCCAACCAGCACAACATGTCCGGGCGCAAAAAGACCCTCTTGAAGGTGATCATCTTGGGCGACTCCGGCGTCGGCAAGACGTCGCTCATGCAACAGTTCGTGAACAACAAGTTCTCCCACCAGTACAAGGCGACCATCGGCGCCGACTTCTTGACCAAGGACTTGGTCATTGACAACAAGACGGTTTCGTTGCAGATCTGGGACACTGCGGGCCAGGAGCGGTTCCAGAGCTTGGGCGTGGCGTTCTACCGTGGCGCGGACTGCTGCGTCTTGTGCTATGACGTGACCAACGAGAAGTCGCTCAACAACTTGGCGTCGTGGAAGGACGAGTTTTTGATCCAGCTGAACGTGCTGAACCCGCAGGACTTCCCCTTCATCATAATAGGCAACAAGATCGACGTGGACGAGAGCAAGAAGATCCACTCGTTGCTGAAGAAGTTGATGAACATCACCAACAACCAGTTGGGCGGGTTGAACTACCCCGTGTTCGAGACCAGTGCGAAGGACTCCATCAATGTGGAGGCAGCGTTCGAGGTCATTGCCAAGATGGCCTTGCAGCAGGAGGAGTTGAACGAGGGCGGCCGAAACGACATCAACGACGACTACAACGATGCGATAAACATTCACTTGGAGAACGAGTCGGGCGGCTGCGCGTGCTAGCACATAGTGATGATACAGAAGATACAGGGATCAAGTAGATACAGATAGGGGTCCGGACTCAGACAGGCAGACCAGGAGACATAGACCAAACAGGTCGACCGAGACAGGCAGACATCAGGCAGACTTCAGAGAAACAGACACTTGAAGAGAAAGCAGAAGCATCAGAGGCACAGATACAAGCATCAGAGGCAAATATACAAGCATCAGTAGACATACAGAAGGAGATGGAGACAGAGAGATGACGAATAGATAGATGAAACAACCGAGGTAGCCAAGACAGACGGGCCGAGACGTAATGTGAACAGCGAACAGCCGATAACAGCCGACCAACAATGCATGTTCAGTTAAGAATACAATAACTAACGAGCGGAAACTAGGTTTAGTACAATTACAGCATCTACAGCATCTACTTCTGCAGCGAGAAGCAATACCCACAGAACGCCCGGAGCAACGCGTCCACCAAACTGTTGCCCGTCTTGATGTTCGCCGCAGGGTTGGACGAGTACGCGGGCTGCTGGTGGTAGCCTGGCTGGGTGCCGATGGGCGTGTTGTTCCAGTGCGATGGCACCTGGCCTGACGTGCCCGTAAAGTCAATCACCAACACGCCGGTGTTGTGCTTGTCGATGTAGTGCGTCAAGCCGCTCTCCTGGCACATCTCGTCCACCGCAGGCTTCAACTTGGCCACGCCGTTCTTCAGGTGCAACCCTTTGCCGACAATCACCTTCAAGTGCTGCTGGTTCGTGCGCATGCACTCGGCGATGCGCTGCTGCAAGATCCACTTGGCCTCCTTCACGTACAACCCGTGCAAGTCGATCTCGTCCGCGGCGCTGTCGGCGTTGTTCTCCTGGAACACATACTGCGCCGCCTGCTTGCTGTACTCCTCGGCCTGCGCCACCGCCTGCTTGGCCTGCTCGCTGAGCTGGTGTGCCTGCTCCTTGTCGCCTCTTTTGTACGCCTGCTGCGACTGCAGCGAGAGCTGGTTGCGCTTGTCGTACAAGCTGTTGGCCTGGTCTCTGAGGCGCTTGTAGTCGCTGTCCGTGGCGTGGTTGTAGTCGCGCCCGCCGCCGTCGAAGAGCGGCGCGCCTCTGTCAACAATGGCGGTCATTTTGGAAGCTCAGGCGGTGCTAACGTGGAACCCAAGACTTGGTGGTGGTGATGATTGCACGTGCGCGATGCACGCCCATTCCAGCCAGCACACGTCATGGAATACTACAGCCTATCTATGAAGCTCACTTGTGGTGCATTGCTGGAGAACCATTTCTCGGCGGAGAAGCATTTGTCGAGAGAAGCTGCGATGTGTACGTGCGGCTGTGCATTCGGATGCTGAGCCACGCAGATGACTACAGTCCAGAACTCCACTCGTAACAAAAGAAGCTAGAATACATACGGTGCATTCTATTACGGCTCGTTCTACTATGATTCGGTCTATCACGTTTCCTTTTGTTTTGGTTCGGTCCATTTGGATGGCTCGTTCTATTTTGTGCCGTATGCCCCAGATTGGCGGGCTGTGCCTGAAAATTTTCACCACCTACGTACGCGTTTTTCAAGAAATTAGATTCAAACTATCCTATAGTTGTAGATTTACAAGACAAACTCAAAGAGCTTACTTCTTAGCAGCCTTCTGAGCAGCCTTGGTGACCTTACCGGCCTTGTCAGACTTCTCAACGGACTTGATGACACCGACAGCAACAGTCTGTCTCATGTCTCTCACGGCGAATCTACCCAATGGTGGGTAGTCGGTGAAAGCCTCAACACACATAGGCTTGGTTGGCACCATCTTGACGATAGCAGCGTCACCAGACTTGATGAACTTAGGCTCAGCCTCCAAGGACTTACCAGTTCTTCTATCGATCTTCTCGAGCAAAGTGTCGAACTTGCAAGCAATGTGGGCGGTGTGGCAGTCCAACACTGGAGAGTAACCAGAGGAGATCTGACCGGGGTGACCCAAGACGATAACCTGAGCGGTGAAAGAAGCGGCAGCCTTTGGTGGGTCGTTC
>JANIJO010000031.1:0-60777 GCA_030556145.1 Candida baotianmanensis | reverse complement strand
TTACGTAATCGAAACGTGCACTTTTTGAAAATGTCCCTCTTGCCGCCATGGTCTGCACCCGGGCTGCACCTAAGATGGTCAATTTGGACCCGCAGATTGCAAATCCGCTTTCAGAACGCCGAAAAAGCGCGAATTGAGCTCTGTAGGCGGCGTGCAAGATTTGTATGATATAGGTGGTGGTGTTAGCAGCGCTAAATTTTAAGAAATTTACCTGTTTCTATGTCTTCGTGCTTATGGATATGTTATCGGTAAGTTGTAACTGTCATTTAAATCTTTGGATGGCCTTGGGTACAGTGGGTTGGCTTGTTTATAAGTTTCAATTCGGCTTTCGATTTTGTCTGCTTAGAAAGTGTTGAGTGAGAAAATATTGGTCTGTTTGTGGCACAATGTATTTCGTCTGATTCCATCTCGTGGGTGAATCAGGGTATGAACGATTGGAATTATCTCCGTTCTAGTGCTTCAATGTTTTGGATAAAGTGAAGATCTTGGCAAAAATCGGTAATATTCAGATATAAAGCCGAAAGGAGCCGAAGAGGTATTAAGTTCAGCTAGTATACCTCGAAGTTTGAAAAAACGAATGCCTAGATCTTATTCATGAGGCTAGCCACAACAAAACGGCAGTGTTTTTGGCGGTGTTTTCGCAGCCGTTGGGCAACGAACGAACTGTACAGGCCAACAATAGATTTACCCCACCGCACCGAAATAATATACAATACAATTACAGCTTGATACAATGGAAGGCTTCACCATTATTCATTAGAAACCGTCAGTTTCAGTAGTCTACCTTTCCCAGAGGGGCAATATACGATGCACCTATGTTGCATCCATACTAATATGTTGATGTATATCGGTATACTGCTGTAATTTGATGACCGAATGACGTGCATTGTAGCGGTGATTTTAACAGATAAGACTGTCGGTGGGAGGTCGTGCGTCCTCAATCGTGCACCAGCATATGAGCACGCATTTCCTCCCTGCATTTTTCAGCTGTGCGTTATCTTATCTTCATGAGAGCCGTCGTATTTTACGCGCCGAACGACATTCGTTTCCGTGCTGACTACCCCGAGCCCCATATCGAGTCTCCCGAAGACGTGAAGTTGCAGATCCAGTACTGTGGCATCTGTGGTTCCGATTTGCACGAGTATAAAGATGGACCGACCTTCTTTGCCGAGGAGGGCGAAAGACACGCTATCTCCAACAAGGAGTACCCCCACGTGATGGGGCACGAAATGAGTGCCACGGTGGTGCAAGTGGGCGAGCTGGTGACCGACTTCAAGGTGGGTGATTCTGTGGTGGTTGAGGTTACCGGCACTTGTTTCGACCGGTCCAGATTCAACGATCTGCCCACGAAAAGCACCCCAATGTGCGAGGCATGCTCCGACGGCCACTACAATGCGTGTTCCTATTTGGGCTTGACCGGGTTGGGGTTCACAGACGGTGGATTTGCAGAGTACGTCGTTACTCACCAGGACAAACTCGTGCGTTTTGACAACGCGAAGATCCCGTACGACGTAGCTGCGCTCATGCAGCCATTGGCTGTGTCGTGGCACGCGGTGGCCGGGTCTGGCTTCGAGCCCGGCCAGACCGGGCTAGTCCTCGGCGGAGGTCCCATTGGCCTTACAACAATTTTCGCTTTAAAGGGCCACGGAGCGTCGAAAATCGTGGTTTCAGAGCCCTCTGCGGGTAGGAGAGCAATTGCCGAGAGTTTGGGTGTTCAGACGTTTGACCCCACGGGAAATCTGTTGACGAGTGCGTGACTGGGCTCAAATCGTTCGTCGAGAACGGGTACGGATACCACCGTTCCTACGACTGTTCTGGTGTTCCCGCAACGTTTGACACTTCCATCAAAGCGTTGCGTATCCGTGGTGTGGCAACCAATGTGGCGTTATGGGCGCATAGACCAATCGACTACTATCCCATGATGACCACCTGGCAGGAGAAGGCTGTGAGGGGGTCTATATGCTTTGTCAAGGACGATTTCGTGGGCGTGGTTGCAGCCATCGAGAGTGGAAAAATCCCTGTCGACGAGTTGAGGCTGTTGATCACTGCCAAAATCAGTTTGGAACGAGCAGTGGTGGATGGCTTCGATGAACTCTGCGCCAACAAGGAAAGACACATCAAGATGTTGTTTTCGCCCAAAGAGATGTGCAAGCAGTGAGTACCTCAGAAACGCTTTAAAAACGCACCAAGAACTTAAGCAGCCACCACGACACTTCTAACAATGCATGTATAGTAGAGCGTGAGTAGACATCGTGTTATTTCCACCACGATGTGCCGCGCACTACTCAAAACTTTTCGCACGAAATCGGTGAGCATCAAGCACACGATCATCAGCATGCGTCCCTCTGCGGCAGCCTTCCTGAGGCGAGCGGCGAAGTCCGGCAAGAGCAGCGGAATTCTTCCCGAGCCGCGACCCGTTTTCAGACACAACCCGATCAGACCAAAGACCGCCCACGAAAAGGCGGAGGAAGCGAAGGTCGAGCAGGGCTTCGCTCCCGGCGTCCCACTCCCCAAGAGAAAGGGCTTCACCTTCCACAGAAAGCCCGTCGAGAAGCCTATCGTCCCCGTCGAGGAGAGAATTGCCCGTATAGGCGCCAAGGCGCCCCAGAACGTCGACACGTCCAAGTTGACGCCCGACGAAGCGTGGATGGTGCAGAGAGACGAGATTCGCCGCCAGCACTTGAGAGACGCATACCTCGCCGAGGCGCAGCGTCTCGAGCGCATCAGCGAGTTGGAGGCCAAGACCGCGTTCGCCCAGAACACCACGAAACAAAGCAACAAGTCCCCAGTTGCCGAGGATGCAAACTTGTCCACGTTGCCCACGTTGGACTCGTACCTCGAGGGCCCTCTAATGCGTCCCAGAACTGAGGAGGAGGAGGTTCTTGTCGCTCAACAGCGCATGTTGAACCGCAAGACCGCCGAGTTGGAGACCATGGAGGCGCGTGCCACCGAGTTGTTGGAGTTGTATCACGCTGCGTCCAAGTTCATCACCACCGAGGAGGAGTTGGAGGCCGCCATCCACGAGGCGTTTGAGGTCAACGTGGGCCGCTTCGAGAGCTCGGAGCGTTTGGTCGAGGACAAGCTCTTCGGTCTCCACAACAGCTACGCCAGCGCCAAGACCGCCGAGCGCTTGGTGCGCGATGCTGCGTTGGGCGAGATACGTGGCCAGCCAGGCCTTGATGCCGTGAAGGGTGCCCTCAGTGGCGAAACAGAGGAGATCAAGCGCCAGGCGCAACGCAAACTCAACCAGTAAGGTGTACATAGATTACAGGAGCAAATATAGGGTCCGCAAAGAGGCAGTAGCAATGCGATGACTGCAGTAGGGGGTATGGTGGGACATAGCAATGCTTACGACTGAGCAATAGAGCTTGGGGTGATCTAGGTGGGAACACACCTTTATATACGCAAGAGTCCGGAGTAATTTAAAAATTGCAGCCACCTTCCTCTTGGAGGAAAGAGGTGTCGAATTTAACTTTGCAGCCACTTCTCACTTGGGTATACGGCTTACCATTCGTAGACCTCATGCGAGATGGGAATGTGTGAGTGCGCATCACACCATATAAAATAGGACTTTTCCTTACGATATTTTGTTATTCAACTTTTCTCTTTACTCTACCAATGACTGCTTAATAACATTTGCAGTGTCGTTGTTCCTGTCGATTACTTCGTCGTCGTTCTGGATCTCTTGCACCTACTCT
Organism: Candida baotianmanensis; assembly: GCA_030556145.1. Lineage (NCBI taxonomy): Eukaryota > Fungi > Ascomycota > Pichiomycetes > Serinales > Debaryomycetaceae > Candida > Candida baotianmanensis. The sequence goes on along the minus strand of JANIJO010000031.1, from coordinate 57,079 downwards.
TCGCACCTTCATATTCCTGCCCAATGCAAACCAACAACATGCTGGGGAAGCGAATCACCTCCTACCAGTACTACTTTGCCCGCGTTTTCGCGCGGCGCATGGGCTACGTGAACAAGGTGGCATTCCTCGTGGCGCTTGTCCTTTCCGTGGTTCTCGCGATCCCTTATGGCAACTTTGCGTGGAACTTGGTTGCTTCGCTCTACAGAGTGCCCTTGCTCTACGTCGCGCTCTGGATGGTCTCCCTCTGCCGCCAGCGCAACTCCAGCGTCCAATACAGCACCGCCAAGACGCTAGCGGCCCAGGTCGTGGCCAGCGTCTGCACTCGCAAGTACTACACCACGCAGATGTGGTTTGTTGTGCTGAGCTACATATTCAACGCTGTGTTCTTGTTGCAGCTCCCGTTGGCCCTGCTGTACTACGTCTTGGCCAAGGAGTACCGCGCTCGGCCTGCGGTGAATGATGCCTGGGTCTACTTCTGGTTCCACGCATACTACGCTGCTGTGGTGTACGCCGCGCAGAGCTTGATCTTCCAGCGCAACAGACTCCGTTTCCGCTATGGCGTGGCACATGTGGCGCCTGAGCGTACCCTTTTCGCCGGCTTCGGCGGACTCTTGGGCAACGCCCTTGGCTTAACGCTCGTGTGCTCGTTGCTGGCTCCTCTCGTGTACTACTTGGCTCGCTCGCTCATCTATCGCCTCAACTGGCTTTTGTGGGCGGCGCTCATGTTAGACTCTTCCATTCCGCCGTTCCACATTGGCCTTGGAAACTGGCTCAACGTGGCATATGTCCTGTTCTTCCTTTTCCTCGCGTGGGAGATCGCCAACCACACGTTCGACATTTATGCCACCATAGGCTGCATGGACGGCAAGCGCACCATACTGAGCTACAGTACAGACCCAGTGGCGACGTTGCTTTCTGGTTTGCGTGATGTCGAGCCCAAGAACCAGTTGGCACGCTTGACTGCTTTCCAGGAGTTGGCACACCTTGCTACAACCACGCAACCCGAGGGCGAAAAATGCAGAAATGCAATTTACAATGCGCAGTCCACCAGTGGACACGTTTGGCCAGCGATATTGGACGAGTGCGCCTTGGTGATTAAGGACACCACGTCTAGAATCAACTACCGCTCGCGCGCTGACCTCGACGCTCTTCAAAAAGCGCAGTTCCCACTTCTCGACGACAATGGCGCCACTGCAGCTCAAGACCGGGCGATTTTCGGCAACTCCGCCGACATAAGCGCAAACGACACCACCAACATTGCCGTGAGCGCAACCTCCAGCCCGGTAAAGTCGTACTCCGTCCCCAAACCAGCACAAAGCGCATTCATTGCCGCATTGGACAAGCTGCCGCTTGCCCGGGGTCTTGTGGACCTTTTGAAACCGCTCAAAAGCGCTCTCCGTGCATACGTGACGCCACAGTCCGGAAAGCCCACGTCTTTCCAAGAACAGTTCAATGCACTTAGAACGAAGCTCACAGCATACCACAAGCAATTCTTGTCGTCTGGGTTCGGTGCACTTTTCCGCATAACGTTGAAAAGAGATACCGAGTCTCGGGTGATCAACCCAGTGAATTTCGGCAACGCGGTGATTGCCCTCAGCGGTCTCTTGATGCGGGCAGTGGAGGAAGACAGAAGCAACACAATCTCCAACAACAACATCAGCGAGGTCTTGAATTTGTTTGAGCGCCCAATCAGAGCTTGCTCGAACTACACTGACATGCCTCCCGCGTCGGTGTACTTGACGTCGGAGCAGCGGGCGGCCGAGCTGCAATTCAACGATCAGTTGATTGCGCTATTACATGACTTGACCATGAACGATTTCTTTCAGCTTTGCGTCAAGTACAACTACAAGTTGAACGACTTGCTGTTGTCGTCACGAGCATTCAAGCTTGCCAAGTGGGTCATTGATGCATCCATTGCGCAGCAACAAAAAATGACAAAGTTGAACATGACCAAGTTCTACTGAGGGTACGTTGATATACAAAGTGGAGTCTCCACTCCACTCGGGCATCGCATATAGCTGTGTAATAACTACAAGTTTCGAATACCATTGTATACTTTCGATACACAAATCTCTATCAATCAGTTTTCGTTACTGCCGTTCCCGCCGTTAATGTTGTTGTCAGTGTTTTTGCTCCCGTTGCTGTTTTCGCCCTGGTTCTGGGTGGGCATGACGTCAAGCAAGACTGGCTTCAAAACTTCCTCGTCGAACTTGGTGAACCACCTGGCGTGCTCTTCGGCGCTCAAGAAAGCTCCAAGCACGCCGCTTGATTTCTGCGCAATGGCAGCGGTGGCTGCGTGCGCGGTGCTCAAGTTGCCCGTGTTGGCCGAACCCGTCAAAAGGTCGTTCACGTCAACGGTGTTGTACTCGTCATCGTCATTGTCGAAGTCAGAGCGCGAGCCGTTGCGCGAAACAGGTCGACTGGAGCTTGTACCAAATGGCAAAGATGTGCTCGAAGGGTTGTGCTTGTAGAAGTTGGTTCTGCTACCGCTGCGGTTGGCGAAAGGTGGCGCATCGAATCTTCTGTTACCCAACATGTTGAGGTTGGTAGCCGAGCTGCCGAGGCTCACGCGCGGAGCCTCAATGTCGAACTCATCGTCGGACGCTTCGTGGTCCGCAACACAGCCGGTTTCGATACCCAAAATCTCAAGCATGGACGCAGTGGTGCCGCCGAAAAAGATGACTGTGAGCACAACAACCACGAGCACGGTGGCCAACAACGTAGACTTGGCTTCGCCCTGAAGGCCAACGGCCAAAGCAACACCGACGGCACCTCTCAAACCCGCCCAAAAGATCATCATCTGGTACGAGTGACTGATCTCTTCAGGGATGTTTGGCGAGCCAATCACGCCGCCACGCGAGAACTTTTCAAAGCGAGCATTGTACAAGAAGTTCAAGAACCTGGACAAGGGGAACACCGCACACCATCTGGCGACACAAATGGAGATGAACGTCACGATAATGAGCAAAGGCTTAAACACCAATTCCACCTCGGTGAAGAGAGACAAGCCCAAGTAGATGAAGATGAAATTCTCCGTCAATTGGGCCAAGAACTGGAAGATGTACTTGGTGGCGATCTGCGTCCTTCTGGACATGTTGAAGTAGGCGTAATGCTTCAACGTGATGCCGCAGAACAACAACGAGACAATGCCCGACATGTGCGCACCGTTGGAGAAGAAGTAAGACTGGTAGGCGAAGAGCAACACCAAGCAAGTTTCAATCTGGGGGTATCTCCTCACATGGGAGTGCTTCAAGATCAACGCCACAATGATACCCACCGAGATTCCGATAAACGTGGAAATGGTAAAGGTCATCATGAACAAGCCGATACCCTCGAACATGGAGGAGAACTGGACTGGTTTGCCGTGGAACTGCTGACACGTCTCGAACATGACAATCGAGATGGCGTCGTTCAAGAGCGACTCGCCAAAGATGATGGTGTACAACTTAGGGTCCACTTTGTACGCGTTGAAGATGGACAAGATGGTGACGGGGTCCGTGGCGGAGAGCGTGGCGCCCACAGCCAAGGCATCGACCCATTCCAAGTGAACACCGTCCACGCCCAACGCGGTCCAGATGTACAAGATCGTGCCCAACACGAGCGCGGAGATGAACGTTCCCGGGATGGCGAACATGAGAATGGAGCCGATGTTGCTGAAAAAATTTGCCTGATGTAGCTCGTAGCCCGAGTTGAGAATGATGGGCGGCAACAAGATGTTGAAGAAGTAGCCCGGCTTGAACTTGACCGCGTCCTGGATGTAGTGGCCGGGCGACACACGGATAATCAACCCCACGATCATGCCGTAGAAGATGGAAAGCACCGTTTCGTGGATGGCCTTGATGCGTCGCTGCTGGAGGTAGTACGACGACCACAACGCCGAGCACAAGAGGAACAAAAGGATGAAGAGCGCCCAGGAGGAGAACATCTCCTCGGTGACCGGATCAGCTTCCTCTTCGGGGTCGGTGATGGGCACTTCGGGCGCGTCCAAGTCTTCGTCGGCGCCGGTGGCCTTTTTGATCAACACTTTGGCGCCGTAAACGGCCAAGCGCTTGCCTATGAACGAGGCAATCTCAGCCATTGCGCAGGGATGTGGTTAGTTTGAGGCAGAAGGGGCACACGGGGAAATGCGAGGCGGTGTGAGGGAGGGAGTGGTACACCGTGTTGGCGTTGGGTGGTGCACGCTGACGCGCGGTGCAGGAGAATGATAACGGCGAAGATTCGCTCGGATTATGTGCCTAATCGACAAGCGAGACGGGGCCCCTGCGTCGACGATGCCGGGGGAATTCCCGTGCTTTGTTTGTTTGTTGGTTTCCGTAGCGGGTGTGGGTGTCCGCAATGATGTGCGATCTCATGCTTAGCCGTTCGCGCGCCTAACTTGACGCCTGTCAGCCGTGGCATGCGCCCACCGCACGAGCGGCGCACAATCGGCGCACAATGGCACAATCGGGACAATCGGGCACGATCGGGACAATCGGGGCACAAATCGGCCACAAATCGGCGCACAAGTCGGCACATTGGCTTCCCACTTCGTAGCCGCTTTCATCTTGCGTCTCCACATTCCTGCCATGCGCCGTACCTCGCAGTTCCCACTTGTCACCCAATCCGATCTCGTGATCCCTGATCCTTTTCTCTTACCTGGCGTTTATAAGCCCTTGTTTAGCCGCCAGGATATTACATCTTTCTCCCCTAGGTCGAGTTTTGCACCCGCGGAAAATTGGCAGCATGATGTGATTTTGATGCCAAGAAGTTCCAAAAAGGAAGCAAACACAGGAAAAAAAACATGGGATATATTTGACTTCACTTTGGCAACAATTTGGAGGCCAAAAATCACCGCTGGGTGTTTGTTTGGGTGGACATTTCAACAGATCATCAACGGTGTACACACGGGTTAACCGCCACACGGCAAAAACGCCCCTTTTCTTTCCAGCAGCCATTTCGCCTACACTTTCCGAGCACGTTCAACGGCGGCAAGTGGAAAACCGCTGTGTATTTATGGTGTCCCCGCAGTTGCAAAAGCACCAGCCGCTCCGAAACCAGCCACCTGTATGCGCGCCAACGGCCTGCACATCAATGCACGTTCCTGCTGCAATTCTCCTTTCTTTTGCTACAACTTGTTTTCGATTGTCACTCTTTCCCGCCAAGTGCCTGCTGCTGCTGGATCTTCCCCGTCGGTCTGTTTCTTTGCCACCGCCCTGGCCTGCCGCGTGACCGCTCCTACCCTTAGTCTTTCGCTTACTCCTGCCCGCCATGCTCAGTGTCAACCACTCCGTCGATGAGCTCAACTCCTACTTCCCCCAGCGGCCCAAGGCCAAGCCCGCGCAGCCCGCGCATCTCATGCAGCTGGTGGAGTACCTCACGTCGCCATATCCACAGCGCACGTCGATCAACCCGAACTTGTCCCTGACAAACATCATGCAGTTGAACCACCCCAAGGCGTTCAAGACACCACGATCGCTCCAGGCCATCACCCCGCCAACGTCCAACTCGCCCACACCGGTCGCCGAAAGGAAAGGCGTGTTCCAGTTTGGCTCGTACGCGTCCTCGACCACCAGTCTCGACCAGCTCGCGGACGCCGAGCCCGCCGTGCAACAACAAACGGTGCGCGTGTCGCGGTTCCTCCCACGGGTGAACATCCATGTGTTCCTCTTGTGCGTGCTGTGGTACGGCTTCTCCATCGTGTCGTCCAACTCGACCAAGGCCATCTTGTCGCAGTTCCCGTACCCCGTCACGCTCACGCAGTGCCAGTTCATCTTGAACGCCGTGCTCTGCACCGTGCTTTTTGGCGCGTTGTTGGTGCGTCCCAACTACACCCGGCATTTCCCCAAGGGCTCGATCCCTAACTTGCATGCGCTCGAGCACTCCATGCGGCGCTTCCTCACGCCCACGCCGTTCATCGTCGCCACCACTTTGCCCATGGGTATTTTTCAGTTCTTGGGCCACATTTCGAGCCACAAGGCCACCACGGTGATCCCCGTGTCCTTGGTGCACACCATCAAGGCGCTTTCGCCCATCACGACCGTGTTCATCTACCGCGTGGTGTACCGCGTCCAATTCCCATTGGTCACGTACCTCAGCTTGTTACCTTTGGTGCTGGGCATCATGTTGACGTGCTACAAGCCGCGCAAGGCTGCGGCCTCGTACGGTGACAGTTACGTGTCCGGGTTGATTTACGCGTTCATCTCGATGGTGATCTTTGTGTCGCAAAACATCTTTGCCAAGAAGCGCTTGACGTACGACTCGCCCGCGGAGTCCACGGGGTCAGAGCTTCCTTCGTACAAGCGCACCGAGGAGAAGAAGTTGGACAAGTTGACCATCTTGCTTTTCTGCTCGGTGATTGGTTTTCTTTTCACACTCCCCGTGTACGTGCTCTCTGAGTACCAGAACGGCAGCTTCTCTTTGAGCCAGATGACCACGAGCATCTCGTGCTTGGTGGTGCTCAATGGCGTTTCTCATTTCATGCAATCCTTGCTTGCATTTTCGCTCCTCGGCACGGTCTCGCCGATTAATTACTCCATTGCGAACATCATGAAGCGGATTGCCGTGATTCTCTTTGCGTTCATGTGGGAGAGCTCGTTCAGCTTCTCCGGCACGCAGAGCTACGGCATTGTGCTCACGGTCGCGGGCTTGTACTGCTACGACCGGTGGGGGCTTGCCAGGAAAAAGTAGTCCTTGTATTATTCATAATAAATACCCATCACAAGAATTGTATGAGATAGGCAGTGAATAGAAAGAAACAGCCAGTGTCGATTTCATAAAAATAGCGAATCTTGAGTGCTGCGAAGTATGAACGCGAAAACAGTAACGAGTAGGCAATCACCTCAGCACCATAACTGATGAATAAAGTACTCAGTAGAGCAGTCGATCTAGAGACAGGTTTCGGCAGGCGAGATTGCTGAATAACTAGCTAATTACAATGTACAGTGCAGTCGGACTTAGTATTGATCACAACCTATGGTTTCCTTATCGTGCCAGTTAGGGTGTAGGAGATACAAGACTGAGAGGACCAATTGTCTAGAAGACACGAGTAATTATAGTGAAATGATATTGTGCTAGTGTGAGACATCAATGGCTGCGAATAGGAATGCCATAGAGCACACGATCAACCGAGCAAGAAATGCATCGCATGAGTAAAGTTAGCCATTGATGGTAGATTAATGGTGCCTCACCAATGGGCACTATGGACCGTGATCATGACTCGTAGATCATCAGTCGTGATAGTTGTATGAGCGATTGTGGTGAGCTGTGATGAGTGAGCGATGGGTATAATTGAGTTATTGATTAGTTGTTGATAAGCATTGACCAGTTGTTGATTAGTTGTTGATAAGCATTGACCAGTTGTTGATTAGTTGTTGATAAGCGTGGATTACTTGTTGATAGTGATTAGGTTATTAGTGTGAGGAAGTGAGAGTGAGTGATCGTGTGCGATCGTGTGCGTGAGATAATGAACGAGTGAGCGACAGTGATGGCGTGATTCGTACGATAAGCTGGGTTGTATTGTTGTCGATTGGTTCGATTAGTCGATTGGCGGTGCTGTCAATATGGCGAATGAAATTGAATAGGCGATTGGATTGAATAAATACTAGTGGCCGCCGTCGGTGTTCAACATCTTCTTGAAGATGTCGCCAAACGCCACCATGAACACCGTCTGCCACACGCCCAAGCCGATTCTGGGCGCCACGCCACGGTACAAGCCCTTCATGCCGTTGTTCAGGTAGATGTACTTGGCCGCGGAGAACACGCCCAAGTTCTTGGGCCGGTTCGGGTCGGGCGTCTTCGACTGCATCTCCACGCGGATCACCTCGATGGGCTGGTTCCACGCGGACAAGCCGCCGCCCACCACGGACGCGGCGATCTTCTCCACCGCGTTCAACTTCTGGTCGCGGCCCTTGCCCGTGAGCGTCTTGATGCCGTCCTCGGCCAACCGCGAGAAGCCGAACCGCGAGCCCCAGTTGGTCATCTGCCGGATCGCCACGGCGTTGACGCCCTTGTTGATGCCGCGGATGCCTTCTCGGCGGAAGATGTCCTGGAACACCTGGAACGACGTCTGCGCCGGCGCCCCCGCCACCGCCGCCTGCTTCGCCCGCGTGATCTCCACGGTCTTCATGCACGTGCAGAAGCCCATGGTGAGGTACGCCTGCGCCACGCCGCCCGTCACGCCGCCGCCCATGCCGGCAAGAAAGGACGAGAGGCCCAAGCTGCGCAAGCGGAACTCCGCCTCCGCCAGCACGAACAACAACACCGCGCCCTTGGTGGACGCCTCGATCCACGCCCAGGGGATCAACCCCTGGTAGAAGCCGCGCACGCCGCCGCGCAGCCACACCAACCTGGTGGCCTGGAGCAAGGACAAGTTTCTGTTGGCGGCCATGGTCGTTTTGACCACCTCCAACGGCTGGCCGAGCGTGGTGACCTCGGCCATGTTCAAGCCGGCACCCAAGAGGATGTTGGCGAAGTTGATGGGCTTCTTCTCGAGGGTGGTCATGGTGTGAGGGGGAGATTTTCGTCGGAGGTGTATTTGAGCCGGGTGCAGGCCGGGCTCGGCTCCGAAACGCGTTCCCGTGACGCCAGTCACGGGAAGTGGTCACTACGTCACTGATGCAAGTTCATCGTCACTGATGCAAGTTCATCGTCGCTGATGCAAGCTCATCGTCGCTGATCCAAGCTCATTGACCATTGACCAGCTTGCGCCGTGGCAGGTTGAAGGCATCGTATACAGCACGTGACCTGTGGTCACGTGCGCGACGAAGGGCCGCTTTGCCCACCTTCATGGTCCAAGTTGTAGCCCTCGCCCCTCCTTCTCGTTGCTTGTGTTTATTTCTCGTTGCCTGTGTTTATTCTCGTTGCTTGTGTTTATTTCTCGTTGCCTGTGTTTATTCTCGCTGCTTGTATTTCTCGCTGCCTGTGTTTATTTCTCGTTGCCTGTGTTTACTCGTTGCTTGTGTTTATTTCTTGCTGCGTGTTGCCTGCATTGTCTGCATTGTCTATTGTCTGGTGATTCGTGCACGTGACCGCGCGGCTAATTGGATCACGTGGGACATGTCGTTGGGCTAGCCAAACGCAAGCAGTCACGTGCGTTGGGTCTGGCGTGGCTTATCGCCGCACTGCACACCACCAACCGAGGCCCAGCTCATCGCCCCTTGCCCGCGATGCATGGACCCTGTTGGGTAAAATGTGTGATCCGCATATGGGAGGGCAGCCGGGAATCCGAGTTGGCGTTATCGCTCAGATCAGGTGACAAGCGGCCGATGCCCAAAACCGGTGATCCTGTATAGTGCTCGACGACGTTGTGCCAATCACGCCAGCGCCAGCGCAAGCAACGGCAAGCGCAGCAACCAAACCGCAGGAGCGAGCAGCCGCGCGCACCACTGCGGCCCCGATCGGGAAACGGGGGTGGACTTGGCGCCAGGGCGGGGGGTGGGTCTGTATACAGACCGTTTTTTTTCTTTTTCAGCACCATATAAACTCGGCGCACGCACCCTTTTCCCACCAGAAATGGCCCACGTTGCGTCTCTCTCCTCCACCGCCACCGGCACCGCGGCAGCGACGCGGGTGAGAAAAACCGGAAATGTGCTGACCTTGGCCCACAACTTGACCGCCGTCGACACGTACGGCAACGAGTTCGAGGTGCCCGACTACACCATCAAGGACATTTTGCTGGCGATCCCCGCCCACTGCTACGAGCGCCGCACCGCAGAGTCGTTGTACTACGTGTTCCGCGACGTGGCGTGCATGGCGGCGCTTGGCTACGTGGCCAACAACCACATCTGCGCGATTCCCAGCTCGGCGGGCCGCTTCGTGGCGTGGGCGCTCTACCTGTACGTGCAGGGCCTCCTCGGCACGGGCCTCTGGGTGTTGGCGCACGAGTGCGGCCACCAGGCGTTCTCGGACCACCGCTGGGTCAACGACTCGGTCGGGTGGGTGTTGCACTCGTACTGGTTGGTGCCGTACTTCTCGTGGAAGTTCTCCCACGGCAAGCACCACAAGGCCACCGGCCACATGGAGCGCGACATGGTGTTTGTGCCCAAGACGCGCGACAAGTTTGTCGCCTCCAGACACGCGCACGTGTTGGAGGAGGTGGCGGGCGACTCGCCGCTCGTGTCGTTGTACCTGTTGCTCGTGCAGCAGCTCGGCGGCTGGCTCGCGTACCTCACCACGAACGTCACGGGCCAGCCCGTGGCCAGCTCCGCGTGGGGGATGAACCACTTCAACCCCAGCTCGGCCATCTTTGAGAAGAACCAGTACTGGTACATTGTCATGTCCGACATTGGCATCTTGACCCAGTTGTTCGTCTTGTACACCTGGTACCAGAACTACGGCGCTTTCAACGTCTTGGTCAACTGGTTCCTCCCCTACATTGGCGTCAACCACTGGTTGGTGTTCATCACCTTCTTGCAGCACTCCGACCCGGAGATGCCCCACTACGAGGCCGACCAGTGGAACTTTGCCCGCGGCGCCGCCGCCACCATCGACAGAGAGTTTGGCTTTGTCGGCAAGCACATCTTCCACGACATCATCGAAACCCACGTGTTGCACCACTACTGCTCCAGAATCCCCTTCTACAACGCGCGCGAGGCCTCCGAGGCCATCAAGAAGGTCATGGGCAAGCACTACCGCCACAGCGACGAGAGCATGTGGAAGTCCTTGTGGAAGTCCGCCAGATGGTGCCAGTTTGTCGAGGGCGATAACGGTGTGTTGATGTACAGAAACGTCAACGGCTACGGCGTTCCCCCAAAGAAATAGATTAGATTAGATCGCGTGATACACGTATGCACATGGCTTGCGGCACTGCCACTGAGTAGCAAACCTAATAGCTAGCACACGGAGGATATACAGGGAGCATTACAATCCATCGTAGCACCCATCGTACATCATACATACATGCACCCATACAACACAGCATACGTCATACATGCATAGCGCCCATACAACGCTGTATGGGTGATACTGCCAGGATTAACCGAAGAGTCGTATCACCAATGGGACAGTCTACCAGTATGTATGCGCTGACAGTGGAGATATGAACGGTGTGGGTCCTGTCTAATGTCTATTGAGGCATCACCGTATGAACGGGATGCCAACGTGTGTCCTCTGCTTGTACGTGCGATACTTGTCGCCAAAGAAGTTCGTGAGGAGCCCCTCCTCGTACTCGATGCGGGCCCCAAAGAAGCTGTAGAGCTTGTACGCACCCGCAGCGGCAAGGAGCCAGTTCTGGAGAAGCGCCTGCGTGCCGACAAACCACCAGAAGTAGCCAAAGTAGCTCGGGTGCCGCAAGTAGCGGTAGATGCCCCACGTCACCAACACATGCGTGTCCGCGTGTTCTTGCTGGATGTAGTGGTTGAACGACACGCCCGCGGTGTACATGGCCCACGAGCGGCACGCCTGGCCGCCCGCCACGAGCACAAGGCCCACGCACAACCACTTGTACGTGAAGGGGAACCACGGCGTGAGCTGCCCGAGGGACGTGAGTGCTACGGCAACGACAAACACCACGTGGAGGTCGCGGTCGGTGAGTATAAACGAGTCGTCGTCGGTCTCCGCGTTGTTGAAGAGCGCGGTGCTGAGGAACTCCATCATGTGGAACACGCTGAGCACCAACACGTAGAGCGCGAGGCGGAAGGCGAGGGTGTTTGCGCCGGAAAACACAGCGACGCACGACGCGAGCGCCGCCGCGGCGCCAAGGCCGAACGCCTTGCCCGCGACGACGTGGAGCCGCACGTTTCGGGGCGCGTAGGCGTGGTGGACCATGAGTAGGTGAACCTGCAGGCCTGGCGATGGTGGGGGAAGGCCGCTTTATATACCGCTGGTGTGGGACCGGTTACCACATTGAGTTTGCAGCCACAACGGCACCGCGACATATAAAGCAGCATACGTACCCTAAGTATACGCACTAGTCTTATCGTGCTTGCTAGATTGCACCGATCTGATCGCTCCAATTGTGCTACTGGCATCTGTACATCTGCTGTACTGGATCCCATCTGTACTGGATCCCATCTGACTGGATCCCATCTGTACTGGATCCCATCTGTATTGGATCTGCTATACCGTCTGCGTACTGATAAACAGTGCTAACTACCGCGCCATTGCATCAACTATCGGCGCACTACTTGGTACGGCTTGACTGCTGCATTGCACCATTGATTCCTGACATCGTCGAGCTATGCCACTGATTCTGCCCGTGTTGGCACAGCACGTTCTCCTCGCCATAAATTTCACTGCTTCGCTTTGCTACTTCTCGCCGAACAGACCCCTCTCGGCATACCTCCTTCTCTGGACAATCTTCCATGCGTCCGAGTACCACTGCACGGCCAGGTACCTGCCCCGGACGCTAACCCCGCTGCTGTTCCTCATCTGTGGCGCCCGTGGCTCCGCACAGTTTATGGCGGTGCACACGGTCAGCATCATCGAGTACATATGGTTCCACCGCAGCAGCCGCACCCGATTCTGGGTGGGCCTCGCGCTAGGCCTCGTTGGGATCGCCACAAGGGCGTTGGCGATGCGGACGTGCGGAGCGTCGTTCTCCCACTACATCGGCGAGGGCAACGGCCCGTTGGTCACGAGCGGCGTTTATGCGTGGTGCCGACACCCGAGCTACACGGGCTTTCTCGTCTACGTGGCCGGGATGCAGCTAGTGCTCGGCAACGTCTTCACCGCGGCGGCCTCGGGCGTGGTGTTGTTCAACTTTTTTCGCCAGCGTATTCGGGTGGAGGAGCACATGTTGACGCTGCGGTTCCCCGAGTACGCGGCCTACAAGCGCTCCACGCCGGCGTTGGTGCCGTGGCCCTTCAGCCAGCAATAGCTGCTTCAGTTTGCATCATCTACGGCTCAATTGCCTTTTTGGCCTTCAATTGACCTATACTCCAACGGCTTCAACTCTCCGTCTGCTTCAACTCTCCATCTGCGTCACCTATACCGACTGCTTCAATCGAGCAGTTGGCCCTTCAACAGTCCAGGGCCGCGGCCCTACAAACTCCTGTTCATAAACCGTCTGCGGGTGAATGCCAACCAGTGCTTGCTGGGGGTCTCTTCGCCCGCGTAAACCCGCTTCAACAAGCGGTCGGCCAACTCCTGGCGGAACTGCAGCAAGTAGCTGCGCAACAAGTCCGCGTCGTTCTTCGTTGCGGGCGCCTGGTAAAGCGCGTTCATCGGGAAGCCCACGTCGCCGGGCAAGGCAAACGAATCGAGCGCAAGGTTGTTGAGCGAGCGCACAGCGTCGCGGTAGGGCGTCGTGGCGTTCAAGCGGGACAAGCAGTCGCTGGTGAACAAGATGCCGTAGATGAGCAAGCGGTCCGCGGGCCCCTTGATGTCGAAGTTCTTGAAGAAGGAGTTGGCGCGGAACAAGTCGAGCGTCTCCTCGATGATGTCGTACTCGGACGTGGGCGGGTACAGCGGGCCGCGGTATGCGGTGTGGATCGGCAACAACACGACGTTGCCGACCAAGCGGTCGGTGTCGCCGAGGAACGTGGAGTGGTAGGCGGGCATGGTGGTGCGTGTCGGCACAGCCAGCGCCCATGCACACCGAGGTGTAGGCGATCGGGGCCAGAGAGGAACACCAGAGAGGAACAGCGAAAAACAGCCAATGAAAGAACAAAGGGCGATTGATTCGCAGAGGTCGATGGAGAACTGCTATATTAGAAGTGGTGGAACATTCGTGCACTGGGCGAACAGTGACCCAATGACTACAAGGAGTGGACAGACCGGGAAGTGGAAGGAGTGGAGATAGTATGGACAGACTAATTAGGTCAATCGGTAATGCGGTGAAGCTAGCGACATAAGTTGGTCAGTGGCGACGGACTATAGTGGGCTACGAGCAACAACTCATTACCTAGACCGATACGGAACAGCGCAATTGTCTAGGTGTAAGTTGGCCCAAGTTGGCGTAGGTTGGCGGAAGATGGCAAAAGTCGACCGAAGTTGGGTATTATTGGTATTATTGGTATTGTTGGTATTGTCGAATTGTTGGAGTTGCTGAAATTGTTGACGCTGTTATTGGTGTCGGAACCGTTGCACACGTAAGAAATACGGAAGATTCGCTCCACCTTGAATAAGCCAATGGCTCAATGGTCATTGTCGGTTCTTTGCATTTCCGCTGCTACGTCATATCCCGCTGGTTCGTCATATTTCGCCTCGTTCGTCACATTTCCGCTGGTACGTGATCCGCTGGTGATTTCTCCAACTCATTCACACGAACGCATAAAATACGTATCGAAGGCTCCATGTAGATCCTAAAGGTCACGTACCTGAAGATTTCTCTGGATTCCTCGTTTCTAGATTCCCAATCTATGTCTCTTGAGTTCAAGTATTGACCCGAACACATCTAGGCGCATTGTAGTGTCAATAAGGAACTCTAACGACCGGTTCAGCCGGATCTTTATGGCGCTGTCTCGCCATGGTATGTGGAGTGAAAGATACTGGCCAGCAAGTGCTCGTGACGGGTCTAAAGTTCGTGATTTGCACCCACAGCAACCGTAGCAAGTATACCTGTGATCAACCAGTGTGACTTGGGTAAGCTAGCACTCGAGTCGGCTTGGGCAAACCATCACTCGAGTCGGCTTGGGCAAACCATCACTCGGGTCGGCTTGGGCAAACTATCACTCGGGTCGGCTTGGGCAAACTATCACTCGGGTCGGCTTGGGCTGGTACAGCACTTCTGAGTTCTTGGATTTCCCCTTTGGAACTGCCTGAGTTGCTAAGTGGCCTACTCCGCCATAGCTTGTCCCTGGCTAGTCGCTAGCTAGTCCGTGTTGTCCTAGTTTGGGCAGACCAGTACCCGAAAAGTTTACAAGAGAATCGGGCACGCAAGCTAGCCAGCCGAGCCATGGTTGCTCTCTACGTAGCACGAGTTGCCGCATCCAGCCATTTTTCATTTATAGCTCGTCCGGTCCGCGTCTCCCGAACCTTATCTGGGTCCACAGCCTCCAAACAGGCTATCCGAATAGTCCACGACGGGGCTAGTGCCGCTTTGTCCGCTAACCCCGCTCGTATAGGCCGACTACCATACCGGCACACCTACATCCACCATCACCACCACCATCACCATCACCAACATCACCAACATCACCAACATCACCAACATCACCAACATCACCAACATCACCAACATCACCAACATCATCACCACCACCATCACCGGCATCACCGAGCCAGTACCACTTGACATCTCGAACTATGCTATTCTCGCTTTTCGCTTTCTCGCTTTTCGCTTTCTCGCTTACTCTCCTCTTCCTCGCTTTGCTCTTCCTCTCACCGTCACCGTAGCCCATACCACCATCACCACATCCCATCACTAATACGTCCGCCACCCACACGTCCAGCCGCGATTGTTCTCGCTCTGCTCACATTTCGCCCCAACATTTGCGTCGTCTGTTGACTTTTCCCCCACTCGCACACAGTCTATTTTCTCACCACCACTCCTCCAACAACGGGTCCACCGGCCACCCCCACCGTGCGCCAGCAACCACCACAACACAGACCCTCCCTACCCGGACACGCCGCCGCCGCAACCACGCACCAACACGCACCAGCACGCTACCCCAAACCCCTCCTACCCGGCCACCATGGCCATGCATCCCGAGACGTACAACCTCCCCGAACACCTCATACCGCTGGCGCTCATGCACCGCGAGCCGGCGCACTACGCGGACCCCGCGCGTGTGTACCGCGACCCCCGCGCGCTGGCGCTGGCGCTCTCGTTGGACAGGCCGTATCTGTTGCAGGACGAATCTGACGTGATCGATGCGTACGCGAGGCCGGGGCCGAGCCAGCCGAGCCATCCGAGCCAGGCGCACCCGGCGCAGCACCAGGGCCACCCTGGCCAGCAGCACCAGAGTCAGGGCCAGGGTAAGGGCCACCCTGGCCAGCAGCACCAGAGTCAGGGCCAGGGTAAGGGCCACCCTGGCCAGCAGCACCAGAGTCAGGGCCAGGGTCACCCTGGCCAGCGGCGCTTCCAGGGTCCAGGCTTCCAGGCGGGACCCCAGCAGCCGCCGCAGGGCTGTCCTCAGCAGGGCCATCCACAGGGCCTTCAGGGCCATCCACAGGGCCATCAGGGCCATCCACAGGGCCTTCAGGGCCATCCACAGGGCCATCAGGGCCATCCACAGGGCCTTCAGGGCCATCCACAGGGCCATCCACAGGGCCTTCAGGGCCATCCACAGGGCCATCAGGGCCATCCACAGGGCCTTCAGGGCCATCCACAGGGCCATCCACAGGGCCCTCCACAGGGCTACCAGAACTACCAGGGCCAAGCCGGCCAAGGATTCCAGGGTCCAGGTCAAGGATTCCAAGGCCAAGGATTCCAGGGCCAAGGCCAAGGTTTCCAGGGTCCAGGTCAAGGTTTCCAGGGAGGCCAGAACCAAGGCCAAGCTTTTGGAGGTCAGGGAAATCTCCAAGGCGGCCGCCACCAGTACCTGCGCCTAGACCCCATCCAGCAGGGCCTGTTCCACGGCAACTACGCCCAGTACGACCCCGCGCACAACAACCCGGCCCCCAGGTACGCCCAGCCGCCGCTGCCGTCCGCGGCCGCGCCCCAGAACCGCCTGAACTCGTTCACCCTGCAGCCCAGACCAAAGCAGCAGCTGCGCCCACCGCCCCAGGGCCAGCCATGCCTGGCCCCCGCCGGCCACCAGCCGCTCGAGAGCCGCCGCGTGGTCACCTCGCCCTCCATGCCCAGCTACTCCGCCGACGCGATCCACAACCAGCAGGCACGCGCCGCCCCCGCCGACACACGCACGCGCTCCATGGTCAACAGCAACCCGGGCGCGCTGGCGCCCGCGCAGCGGTCCGTGTCCAGCGGCTCGTCGCACACCTTCTCGCTCACGTCCAAGTCGCGCTCCTTCTCCTCGTTGGGCAAGCTCTCCTCGCTCTCCACCAAGAAGTTCTCCAGCTCCACGTCCTTGCAGAAGGACCGCAACGTCTCGCAGTCCACGTTGAACTCCATGAAGACCCTCGGGCCCAGCGCACAGATCTCCCGCAAGCCCGCGGTCTACCCGGCCATCCTCTCGCGCGTGTCCCGCGCCTTCAAGGAGGCCGTCGTCTTGACCATCAACATGAAGGACGGCTTGGAGTACCACGACACCTTCACGGGCAAGGCCGCCGTGGACGTCATCTGCAACATCATCCGCACCAACGACCGCAACTTGGCCTTGTTGTTGGGCCGCTCCTTGGACGCCCAGAAGTTCTTCCACGACGTCACCTACAACCACCGCTTGCGCGACTCCGCCAACGAGGTCTACACCTTCAGCCGCGTCTACAGCGACGTCGACTTCTTCACCGAGAACGGCGGCACGGGCAACGGCGACAGCAACAACAACTCCAACCGCGGCTCCTTGGTCAGCAGCCAGGTCCAGACCGCCGTGCTGCCCCAGCCCGTCGCCCCCTACCCCACGTCGCCCGTGGTGCCCAGCAGCCCCATCGACAAGTCGGCGAGCTTCACCAGCCTCAAGAACGCCCAGGACTACCCCGAGCAGACGGGCGTCAACGGAATCTTCACCATCTTGACCGACTGCTACTCGCCCACTTGCACGAGAAACAGGTTGTGTTACTCCATTGCCTGCCCGCGTCGTTTGGAGCAGCAAGCGCGTCTCAACATGAAGCCGCGAGGCGGCTTGAAGAGAGCGGTCTCGAGACTCTCCTTGCATGACACCGAGGTGCAAAAGACCTTGTGGCACGAAACCGTCGACCAGTCGGTCTTGGACAAGCTCGACAAGAACGAGAAGATGAGACAAGAGCTCATCTACGAGTTCATCTACACCGAGCGCGACTACGTCAAGGACTTGGAGTTCATGACCGACTTTTACATCATGCCCTTGCGCAACCCGGCCAACAACATCATCCCCGAGAGAGAAAGAGAGGCCTTCATCCGCACGGTGTTTGGAGGTGTGAGCGAGTTATTGCGCTTGGCCCGGAGCTTGAGCGAGGCACTTACAACTCGCCAGCAGTTGCAGAAACCCGTTGTCGAAAGCATCGGCGATGTGTTGTTGCGCTACGTTGGCAACTTTGAGCCGTTCATCGAGTACTCGGGTAACAAGGTATTTGCCAGCTTCGAGCACGAGAGACAGCAGCAGGTGAACGCCAAATACGCGAGATTCTTGGAGACGATAGAGAAGAAGCCCGAGTCGAGAAAGCAGGACTTGTCCTCTTTCTTGATCAAGGGTGTCCAGAGACCAGCAAGATACCAGTTGTTGTTGGGGGGTATCTTGAAACACACCGACGAGAGCTCGCCTGACTACAAGAACCTTGTGAAGGCCAAAGCGGAAATCGAAAAGGTGTTGGTGCAAATTAATATTCAAACTGGTGAGAGCACCGATCGCCACAAGATCATGGTCTTGCACAAGTTGTTGGGCAAGCAAACGTTGGAGGTTAGATTCAACTTCAAGTTGACCTATAATGACAGAATCATCTACCAGGTCACTTTGAGCAGGAAGAGAGACAATGAGAAGATCGACTTGTACCTCTTTGAACACGCGTTGTTGTTAGTGAAGCACAAGGTCCAGAACAGAAGAGAGGTTTACAAAGTGTTTGAAAAGCCTATCTATTTGCCGCTTTTGTTTGTCAACAGTGGATACGACTCCCCCACATTCAAGACTTTGCTCTCCTCGCTTGACGAATATTCCATTGTTTCCGATACCGGCTTGAAGAACCGTGCAGAGGCTTCCGCATACAACCCTGTGTCATCTTCACAGCAAAAGTTACAGATTAATTTCCTTACGTTGGGCACGAACCCGGTGCACGTGTCGTTGTTTGCCGACGACGTGACCAACCAGAGCCAGATCTTGCAGCAGATCCAGCTGCAGCAGAAGAAGTTGATTCAGAAGCACGACATTTTCTCCTTGTCCGAGTACGAGACGAGAAAGTTCACCGGAAGCAACCGTATCAACTGTGCCGTGCCCTGTTACGGAGGCAAGAAGTTGTTGTACGGTACCGACTCCGGAGTGTGGGTGTCCACTGTGCGTTCCATCAGCGCCAACTCGACCAAGAAGATTTGCTCGGACCCTACGATGGTGTTCAGCAACCCGTACGTGACCCAGATGGAAGTTTTGGTTGAGTACTCGAAGTTGTTGGTGCTTTCTGACAGATCGTTGTATGAGTTTGACTTGTCTTGCACGGACTCGTTGGACCATGTGCGGAACACCCGCAGCGGACGCATTCTCCTCCAGAGCGTGACCTCCTTCAAGACGGGCGTGTGTGACGGGAAGTTGCTTGTGTGTGCGATCAAGAGCGGCAGCACCAAGTCGATTGCCATCGTTGAGCCCAGCAACCCCTTCGAGCGGAACAAGAACCGGAAGCGGCCGGACGTGCGGGAGATCACCTTCACGTCGGACCCCGTGTCGATTTCGTTCTTGAAGAAGAAGTTGTGCATTGGGTGCATGAAGGGATTCGAGATCTTGTCGCTCGACGCCGGGGAGAAGGAGCCGATCTTGGACGAGGCGGACCCCTCGTTGGACTTTGCCACGCAGAGAGAGAGCGTGACGCCGCTTGCGATCCACCGGCTCCACAAGAACTTTTTGTTGAGTTACAGCGAGTTTTCGTTTTTGATCAAGGGCAACGGGTGGAGAACGAACAAGGACTGGATGATCATGTGGGAAGGCAGTCCGCAGAACATTGCGTTGTTCTACCCGTACCTCTTGGCGTTTGACCCCGGGTTCATCGAGATCCGCGATCTCGAGAGCACGCAGCTCATCCGCGCGTTGGCGGGGGAGAACATTCGGTTTTTGCATTCCAACGAGCACGAGGCGATGTATGCGTGCGACAAAAACGGGTACGATATCATCGTCTCGATCGACTTTTTGAACTTGAAGCCCAAGGCGGGCCAGGTTCAGGCGGCTTAAAAGCTCACAAATGTTTAATTCACGATTTGGTTACGCCGAGTAGACCTCACATGTAGAAGATGTACCTACAGAATGGGATTAGCCTGTGAATCCTCTGGACGAAACGACGCTATGTATCGCATGTATCGCACGATTCAGCACAGCCAAAAAGTGACTCGGCATGTGAAGCTTCCGAGGAATGCGACCAGAATTGTATCTATTGACATTATTTGCGCTCCGCTTATGTAGCCCTGATGCGAATCTGGAATTTTCACCCAGCGCGTCTACAACGGCCAAGCAGCACAGTCAGTCGTGAGCAAACGGCAAATAACGAGCCAAAACATTCCTAAACGTAATTCCGTACTGCCAGTCTCTAAATACTCTATCTCTACATACTCTGCTCCATACTACGCCATACGCCATACGCTCTATACTCTGCCATACTCTACGCCATACGATACTCTCCACCATACGATACTCTCCACCATACGATACTCTCCACCATACGACACTCTCCACCATACGATACTCTCCCCAATTCCATACTCTTTCTCTTCTCCACTCCTCATCCGTCACTTTTTCTGCCCTCGTTCCTTTCTGCTCTTTCCGTTTCTTCGCGCGTTTTCACCTCGGTACTTGCTACCACATGTTCTTCCACCAGGAGCCCCTCCTCCAGTACGGCGTGCCCAGCGTGGAGCGGCCGTTCGGCATCCACCTCTGGCCGCTCTTCTCCGCGGCGTTTGCCAAGGTCGTCGGCTACCCCGCGGAGGACTTCCGCTTCGTCCACCACGACACGTTTCTCGCCAACGGTTGGCACGCGCTCGCCATCATCGCCGTGTACTACACGGTGGTGTTTGGCGGGCGGGCGTTGCTCGGCGCGGCCAACGCGCCCGCGCTCAAGTTGAACGCGTTGTTCCAGATCCACAACTTGGGCTTGACGCTCGCGCTGTTGGCGCTCTTGTTGTTGATCGTCGAGCAGTTGGTGCCCATCTGGTACCACCACGGGCTCTTCTACGCGGTGTGCGCCGAGGAGGCGTTCGCGCCGCGCCTCGTCACGCTCTACTACCTCAACTACTTGACCAAGTACTGGGAGTTGGTGGACACGGTGTTCCTCGTGCTCAAGAAGAAGAAGTTGTTGTTCTTGCACGTCTACCACCACGGCGCCACCGCGCTCTTGTGCTACACGCAGTTGACCGGCTCCACCTCCGTCGAGTGGGTGCCCATCGCCTTGAACTTGGCCGTGCACGTGGTGATGTACTGGTACTACTTCCTCTCCGCGCGCGGCATCCGCGTGTGGTGGAAGGAGTGGGTCACCCGCTTCCAGATCATCCAGTTCGTCTTGGACTTGGGCTTCGTCTACTTCGCCACCTACACCCACTACGCCTACCGCTACTTCCCCTCGTTGCCCCACGTCGGCGACTGCTACGGCTCCGAGTTGGCCGCCTTCTACGGCTACTTGATCTTGACCTCCTACTTGCTCTTGTTCATCTCCTTCTACATCAAGGTCTACAAGTCCGCGGGCAAGAAGAAGGCCGCCAAGAAGCCCGACGCCGCGTCCGCGGTCGCCTCGGGCGTCGACTCGCCCCAGGGCAAGGTGCGCCTGAGAAAGGCCTAATATCCTCCTGGAGCGTTAATAGCCATCAATCGATAGTTAGCGACGATCGCAATAACGTAGAACAGGGCCTAGCTCTGGCGAAGCGGAGCTAGGCAATCGATAGTTAGCGACGATCGCAATAACATAGAACAGGAGTAGAAAGGAATACACGAAAACTCTGGAGCTCAGTAGATATCGGCAGATCACTCAGGTACAAGGTGGTGTAGCTGTCCAGTCCATGCGACAGAGTGTAGACGTGTAGACATGTCGTCCAGTATGAGCGAAAGGTAGAGTCAGTCTATGAGAGACAAGCAGTCAGAACGAGGATGAGAAGGCAGTGTCGGAGGCATCAGAGTATAGTCGATCCATGGAGGCCCAGTCTGAGAGTTGGAATGTCCATTCTTGAGATAGTCATGAGTCAGAAGTAGACGGTAGTCATGTCGTTTACGAGTAGACAGGCGCCGAGTAGACAGGCGCCGAGTGAGTCAAGGCTAGTTGCGAGTCACCGTGACTCAGTCCGACCGAGTCACCGGTGCGGGGCCCTGGACCAAACATGGCACGCTCCATAAGCAGTACATGGCACGGCGAGACCGTGTCGTGCGACTCACCACTCCTGCCGTCGGCCGGGCCGACCCAGCCTTGATCGGCCGATGGGCCGACAAATCGCGCACCGCCATTCACAGTGGGCCAGGCACTCCAGGCCACGACACAGTCGGGCCAGGCACTCCAGTCCGGTTCACTGTCGTGGCGTCTTAGTAATCAAGTCGTGTCGCCCTGGCCAAGAGTCCATCATGTCTCGTGTCGTCACCGGCGTATCCGTGCTTAGTCCTGTGTCATGTGTAGCCGGTTCGGTGTTGTGGCCGAATTGGTGGGGCCGTTGCTCAGCCACTGCGCGAAGCTGCGGGTCGCGCGGAGGGGCGCGATGCGACAAAGAAAAGTACGACGCCAAGCGCAGGGATCATGGACGCTGGCCGCGCCGTGCGGCCGCCCGCGCGGGCAAACCCTCACGGCACGTTCGGCGATATCCCGTGGCTCCCGAGCGGTGCCGGGCACGGGAATAACGCGGCCCCCGCGACCAATGGGGCAATAGACCCGTGCCGCCAGCGGCCCCGGTGGGAGCTGCGCTGCTCCCCCAGGTGGTGCGCCGGTGGGCGGCCGGGGCGGCGCCGGTGGGCGAACGCCGTTGACACGGCGCCAAGCCGGTGTAGCGGGGTTAGCCGCATTGGGAAGTGGGAGCAGCCATGCGCGGCGCGGCGCTGCGGATAGGGGCCGCGCGGAAAAGAGCCCGCTCCAGCCGTTCGGGACTGCTTACAAATGGGGCCGCAAGCGCCGCCGCGCGGGTTGCGCCGGGCCACTCCACGCGGGTCCACCCCGCCTCCTGCAGGACATGTGTCAAGTGAGCCCGGCGGAGGGTTGAGGTCGGATTTAACCCTGCGGCGGGGCCGCACGCGTCGGGGCCGCACGCGGCGGGCCCGCACACCAGCGCGCGCCACCGTGCTGTGGGGGCGGGCGTGACCCGCGGGGCGCGGAGTTGCCACCGCCGCCGCGGCGGTTGCTCGAGCGGGCCGGAGAAGCTTCCGGAACGCGTATAGGGGTGTGCAGGCGGCGCGGCAGGGCTGTAGCTTGCCGATCGTGTCAGCCGTCCCGACCTGTAAATAGAGGGTCGGATGCAGCGGATCGTTGCGGGAAATACCAAACTACCGACGGCTGTTTAAATACTAGCCGGCCGCACTTTGCAGCACCCACCACCCACATTTTCGCCCCACACTTCCCCCCCGCCGAGTGCCACTTGCCACGGGGATCCGCGAGCCTATATATACCCGCCACCGTTTTTGTGTCCCGCACCTTGGCGCCCGCTGACGTTTCGACGTTGCACCACACCCACCGAGATTTTTTTCCCACCACTTTTTCTCCACACACCACCATGGGTAACAAGCTCGCCACCAGGCTCCCCCTGATCAACTCGCTCTCCTTGGACCGCCCGCTACCGCCGCTGCCGCTCCTCTACGACCACAGCCTGTTCCCGCCAGTGTACGGCGGCGCTGTATATAGCGGCTACGCAGATCAACTCAGAGCAACACCGCCCGCCGCCGGCGCCAGCTTGCCCGGCGCGTTGGTCGCGCACCCGCGCCAGCCGGTGCTCCTGGGCATGCTGTCGCCCGAGCGCGACGCCGCAGCCACCCTCCCCCCGCCCCATGTGGGTGCGCGCGCCGGAAGCGGCGTGCGCGTGGGCGCCTACAGCGGTGGCGACTACACCGTGGCGCTCGCGGCGCCCGCGGTGCCCGCGGTGGCGATCAGCAGCGCGCCGGAGCTCCACGTTGTCACGCAGACGCTGCCGGTGGCGGAGCACCGCCGCCTGCCGCTGCTGTCGGCGAAGCTGCTGGTGCTGCCGCCGCCGTTTGTCGACCACGCGTCGGCGCTGCCGCTGACCACCCCCCACACCGACGCGCACGACAGCTCCGCGTACGCGACGCTGGCGCCCGCGCTGCCCAAGTCGCCGCAGCAGGCGCACCTCAAGGGCGCCAAGCCCCGCAAGAAGCGCCAGTGCCCCGAGTGCCACGAGTACTTTTCGAACTTGGCCACGCACAAGCTGACCCACCTCAACCCGACGCTGCGCCCGCACGTGTGCAAGATCTGCCAGCGCGGGTTCGCGCGGCCCAACGACTTGTTCCGCCACTTCAAGTGCCACTGGAAGGAGATGGGCGCGGACAATGGCCAGTTCAAGTGCCCGTTCAAGAACGGCCCGCGTGGCGACCACTGCTGCCACCTGCTGGGCATCTTCTCGCGCTGCGACACGTACAAGAACCACTTGAAGGCCATCCACTTTCAGTACCCCGGCGGCACCAAGAAGAGCGAGCGCAACCACGTGCCGGGCAGCTGCCGCCTCTGCCAGCAGCAGTTTGCCAACGTGGACGAGTGGATCTCCACGCACGTTGACCTGCACCAGTGCCCGTTCGTGGTGAAGTAACGCCTCATGATACGATTGGCTCGCCCGGCGAGCAGTCTACGATAGACAGCAGCACAGCTGCAGTTGCGTGCGCCGCACGCAACCGGTAAATAGGGAATAGGAAAAGGAAAATTTGCATCTCGTTTGTCAAGTCCTGCCGGGGCGGGCCGTGCGCCTGCACACGCGCGGCGCGGGACTCAACGCTGCCGGCCGAGGGCCCTGCGCCGATGCCGACGTTATCCCCGCGCCGCACAGCCCTTCCCCACCCGCACTTTTTTTGCCACCTACCACTCTTCTTTCTATGCTCTCTCTAAACTACCGCTTCTGCGCGTACCGCACCCTCTTCTCTTTGCTCGGCACTGTGGGCAACCCCACAGAGCAGCCGCAGCCCGAACCCCCGCACGCGCCGTACTACTATGGTTACGTGTCGTTTGCGGTGGCGGGCAAGCGCTGCGCCTTGTGCGTGGTGATGTCGCCGGAAGAGGCCTCGCCCCACCCGGCGGCAAAACGGCCCGCCGCTTCCGCACCGTGCGGCCCGTGAGCGCGCCCCTAGCGCTAGCACCAGAGTAAGGACCAGTAAACGTATATTTGAGACACAGAGCAAGAGTGGAGAAGGGGGAGCAAGAGTGGAGAAGGGGGAGCAAGAGTGGAGAAGGGGTGGAGAGGTTGACGGTGTATTTTGTACGGTGAGTGGAGGCGGTGCGTGCACTGGTGGAGTGTTGGCGGTTGAGGTGGATGAGGTATGCCGGAGCTCCGGAGATAACGCCCCGGAGATAACAGAGATGGCGATGGATCATCCGCATCGAGCCCATTCGACCACGGCCGAGCCTACGGCCGTTCCGTCTTGGGAACCACCGCTGGCCCGGAGCTACTGGCCATGCAAGTGCTCAGATGATGGCAGAATGTGATCCAGCGCCGGACTTAGTCATTGCCATGATCCATTGGACCATTGAATCGGTGGATGCAATGGATGCAATGGATGCAATGGATGCAATGGGTGCAATGGATGCAATGGGTGCAATGGATGCAATGGATGCAATGGTCGATACAATAGACCATCGAACGTCTTTGGAATCATGTCTTTGTCTGTTCGTTTGTCAGTCTGACTTCGCATGTGAGTGCGGAGATAGCTGTGCACAACAATTACATCTTTTGCAACATGCTCCCCACGCTCGCCAAGGCGGCCCTCGTGGCGTTCCTCGTGTCCACATACAAGTCGCTCCCGTTGGCGTACTTCTTCCGCTTCTACTCGCTCGTGTTCAAGCACATTGTGCTCCAGCGCAGCAAGCACCTTGCTCTGGGCAAGAACACCTACGGCATCGGCAACCACCGCCTCGACATCTTCCGCGCGGTGTCGTACGACACGTACGCGTCGCCGCTCGAGATCGACATGTATTTGCACAAGTCCAACCTGACCTACTTGGTGGACTTGGACCTTGCCCGCACCCAGTTCATCTGCCTGGTGTTCCAGTCGTTGTTCATCAAGTACTGGAACAACGACTCGGGCGACTTCAAGCGCCGCTCGTTGCTCAACTGCCCCTACCTCCCCGTGGGCTCCATCCAGTGCGTGTTCAAGCGCGAGATCACCGTGTTCCAGAAGTACTCCATCAAGTCCAGCGTGTTGGCCTGGGACCACAAGTGGCTCTACGTGCTCCTGAAGTTCGAGCTTCCGGGCGGCAAGTTGTGTGCGTTGGCCGTCACCAAGTACGTGTTCAAGAAGAAGGGCAGAATCACCATCAAGCCCGCCGAGTTCATCGCCGACTGCGGCTTGTATAATGACGACGTGGAGGCGATCAACAAGCGCAACTACAAGCTCGTGAGCCACCTCGAGACCTCCGAGGGGCTCGAGGAGCTCGCGGCGCAGATGAAGGTATAGACAATGATCGACGATCAATATGAATGGACTACAACGAAATATGTGAAACCATGTAGATGAAAATCAATTACAACATGATCACGCCATGCCGAAGCCCTCGTGGCCCTCGGTGATGGCCAACAACAACGACCCGCGGAGCATCTCGTAGCTCGCGTACGCCGGGAGATCGATCTGGTTGAAGCACGTGTGCGACGACGGCAACCGCTCCGTAGACCCGTAGTCCCGGTGGATGCTGAACTTGCACCCGCCGTTGGCACCGCGCAACTCCTTGAACCCGTTCAACGGCACCTTCGACGTGCCCGTGGCAAACTGGAGCAACTTGGCCCGCTCCTCGTTGTCAAACGACTTGACGGCGCGCCAGAACCACTGGATCTGCTCCAGCGACGGCGAGTAGTTCACGTACGTGGTGTTGTTCTTCCAGTCCTGGACGTCAATGTCGGGCAACCCGCTGATCAACAACTCGAGCTCCTGCTCGTCGAATATGGCCACCAAGTCGCGCGGGATGATCTCGTGGAACCCGGTGATGAAGTTGCTCATCTGCTCCAGCACAGACTTCTGGAGCCGGTACTCCACCACGAGCCGCACGTACTCGTGCTTGTTCTGCTCCGTGACCGGGATGTTGCGCCCGTTCTCCACCAAGTCGATGATCTTGTGCTCGCCGTAGTCGTCCGCCTCCACGGAAAAGTCCTCCGTGATCACGTCCGTGATGTCGTTCTCGAGCATCCACATCAACGACTTGAAGTACTCGAGATCCAAGTTCTCCATGTCCTTGAGCGACACGGGGCGGTCCAAGATCTTCTTGTACACCGCCCGGCTGAAGTGGCAGTCCAAGAAACTGCCGTCGAAAATCGCCTTGCCGATGATCCGGCCAATGAACTTGAAGAAAGACAAGTGCTCGGGGTTGATGTAGGACGTTCTGTTGGGGTGGAACGTCGTCTCGTCACTGGCCACCGCCGTGAACAACGCATAGTCCGGGTTGAACATCTGCCGAGACAACACCTGGTACCACTCACGGGTCACCCCGCCTGCGTCAACACCCGACTCGCCCTTGAAGTTGATCTCCAAGCGCGCCTTCTTGAACTCCTCCACAGACTTGAAGAAGAGCGCACGGTACGAGTCAAGGAACACCTGGTCACGCCGGATGCTCACGCTCAACCTGTTGCCGCTCTCGCTGCTGTCGTGCAACTGCCGGTCAAAGTAGTTGCGCTTGTTGTCAAACTCCAACACTCTCGGGTTCCTCACCAACATGCTGAAGGGACCGCTCATAAGGTTGGGGTTCGACCGCACCATCTGGTTCAAAATCTTCTTGTGCTCATCCGTGAAGGAGAAGAACAAGCTCTCGATCGGCTCGTTCTTGAAGTCGATCTTCTTCGTCTCGTACTTCATGCCATCCTTGATCTGGAGCTCCTTCACCTTGCTGTGCTTGCAAATAACCATGAGAGCCTCGATCAAGGGAAGCAACACCGTTGCCGTGTTGGACAAGTTGTGGTTCTCCTCGAGCACTCTCAAGCACTCACTGAGTGCGTCCCATAATGTGCCCAACTGGAGGTCCTTATAAAGCCCTGTCAACAGGCTGATCTCCTTCTCGTCCTTCACTTCGCTGTCGTCCTTCTTGTTGTTGGTCTCGAACATGTAGTCCAAGGCCGTCAATATACGAAGCAACTTGGACTGGTCCGAACTAGGCGCGGTGAAATCGTTGATGGCCTTGTTGTCGTGCAAATCGGCATCAGGGTTTTCAAGCAAGCTCGTGGTCAAGGCTTTCAAGTCTTTGATGATTCTGACGCCCAACTCGCTCGACTTTTGCGACAACTCCAGCGAGAACACAGTTTGCGCGTTCTTGAGAAGCGAAAGGTGTTGCATTGCACTGATAGCTCTTCTGAATGTCGAGTTAGAGCACTCGTTGAAGCTCAAAATGCTAACCACCAACCTCAAATTTTTGTCTGGAATGAACTTCGTCAGGAACCCTGGAGGCGCCTGCTTGTTCTTGTCACGCAAAATCAACAAGGGACGAGTAGCAAAATGCAAAACATTGGCCACCAAGTCAACGAAAACTTCCTCGTGCAAGAGGGGGTTCTCCAAGAGCTTCAACAACAAGTTGATTGGGTAGCGGTCTTCAGTGGCCTCTCTTGGCCTGTGCTTGTGATGCCTCTTGGTTATATAGGCATTCTCATGCTCAGTGAGCAAGAAGAGGCGAAGAGCTGTGTACTTTTCAACGAGGAAGAAAATGGCCTCCGTGATCTGGATACCGACAGAAACTGGTGTTGCGCCCAATGGCAAAGCGTTCGTGGAACCCTTCAGACTGGGCTTCACCAGATGTGCCTTCGCAGAAACTTGCGTGAACACTCTCTCCAACGCCCGCTGACTAACGAGACCATCGTGTAAAATGGCAATCAAGATGCTCATCACCTCTGCTCTCGTTTGCAGGTTGTTGCAGACATGCAAAAGGGTGTGGTAAACATACTCACGTTGAGTAATAGGACGAGGGGCGAACAACAAGCGTACCAAACTTGCCACGGCTGCTCTGTCGACGAGCGGAGTAGAGAAGGTAGTTTTCTTCGGCTTCTTTGGCTCAGTAGTCGTTGAGGTATCCGCTCTGGTTGATTCGCCAATCAGGTCGATTGGGTGCCATCCGTCGGGCTCCTCGATTTCCGAGCCTTCCTCCAACTCATCCACATTGTCGTCGTCGAAGGCGCCGTATCTGAACCCGTCAATTGAGTAACGGCCACCCAAGGACTCCTGCTGGATCATATCTCTGATCAGCTCGGGCAATGCGTCCATGAAGTCCGGATCAATTTCGCGAACGTCAGCACCAGATGTTGATGCTTGAGCCCGTCTCTCCCGGACGTGTTGAGTGAACACTTCCTCTCTCATATCTTCGGGCAAAGCTTCAAAGAACTCTGGATCGATATCAGTGCCACTAATGTCCACTTCTCTGTCACCGATCCACACCATCACAGGAGAGCGAGGAGCCGTCGGATTGTTAGCCTCCTCAGCTTCTCGCTGGCGAGCCTCCTCCTCTCTCTTTTTCTGGAGCTCCTCTCTCTTCTTCAAGATCTTCTCCTCCTTCTGCTTGCGAATTCTCTCCTTTTCTTCGGCCTTTTTCTTGAATATTTCGTAGCTCGCATCGTGAATGCTCTCCACGATGCGCGCACGGGCACGCTCAAAGAACTTCATCTCGAACAGATTGAAGAAGAAAGGGAATGCATCCCTCCAACGTTCCACGGTAGAGCGAATGAACATCAAGTCGAAGTTGTTCTTGTTTGCGTTACCCTTCTTGTCGTTCAAGATAACTTCAAAAGCAGTGTCGAACGAAGGGAACACAACGTCGTTTCCCCGAGAGTTGCCAATCTGGATTGAGCCTCTGAGCAACCCGTCATCACGGTGATGACTGTTTCTCCGAACTAGGCCGTCGAAAAGAGACGAGAAGTTTTGCTGCCCGAGAGGACGAAGGGCGTCCACAAAAGATGTGATGAATTCACGAGTTCTCCTGGAGCCAACATCTTCGGCGTTCTCCTCTTCTTCCACGTCAGATTCGAAGATGCTCTCTTCTTCTGTGGCACCGTTGTTGTCTTCTTGGGAGTGGAGATCAAAGGCAGCGTCATCATGGTCATTGCGGAAGCGGTCGGCCAAAAGTCCTTCAACCTCACCGCGATTACCGGCTTCTGACTCCTCAAACATCTCGAGCCAATCGTCCAATTCGGCATCGTCGTAAAATTCTTCGTCCTCTTCGTCTTCAACCTCCATCAGGTCACCCTCTTCGTCTTCGTCCTCGTATTCATTGTCAAATCCGTAAAATTCTTCAGCCTCGGTTCCATTATCTTCGGATGCCGAGTGGATGTCAAGCTCATCAATTATTTCAATTTGATTTTCGCTGTCATCGCTGTCGTAGCCCTCAAAATCTCCTTCTTCCATGTCTTCCTCCATCAGGTCGTTCTCGGCATCTTCCAAAGCGGAGTCTATATCACTGCTGGCTGCAGAATCCTCATCCGAAATGTCGCTACCGAGATCACTGCCCGACATCATGACCTCCAAGTGATTTCCATCATCGTAAAAGTCTTCCTCCTCTTCATCTTCAAGGTCAATGTCGTACATACCCAAGGTAGAATTCCTGAACAAGTCAGGAGTTTCGTCTTTCTCCTCATCATCCTCAATGTCTTCGTCATCCTTTTCGTTTGGAGCATTGGCTTCGAAAAGTTCTGCGTTGCTGGACTTGATCTTTGCCAAGCTTGACAAAGGCTTGAGACCCACTTTTGAGACTTTGCTGACATCTGGGAAGTTCAAGTCAAGGTTCGCTATAACCGATGCAATCTGATTAGGAAGTTGGGTAGCGATGAAAGCAGATGCAATGTAGTATTGGTCTGCTTTGGTTGCATTTTTGTTGAGCAAGGGGAAGCAAAGTTCTCTGAACTTCGAGGAAAGAAGACATGCGCACAAGTCAAACACATCGTGAATCTTTGAGTAGGTGTGAGCAATGTCTCCCGATCCCGGGAGAGATTCCTTTAAGATCTTCGAGATAATGCTCACCAAGAAGTTCCTCACAACCGCCATGTCAGGATCCTCCTTCTTCGGGTCTGGCTCCTTGTCATCTTCCAATACAGCAGTTGAGACAAGAGCCAAAAGGGACAACTTCGAAAGAGACGAAACAGCATCTCTTCTCTGGTACTCAATCTCTGCAATGTCAGTGAGCAGATGGCTTGGGATCAATTGGTGAATGAAGAAATTCAAACTTGTAGAACGGGGCTTATTTTGTCCCTCCAGGGCAACATCCTTCTTCGAATAAGTGATAAATTCCAACTTGGCGGCCTTATACGAACCCAACAACTCCGTTATGGTTTGCAAAAGGAAGCAAAGGTACCCAAATTTAGGATTTTTCATGAGAGCCTCGAAGTTTGGCTCCTTCTTCTTCTTGGGTTGTTCGGGCTTCTTCTTGGTCTCGGCCGATTCCGGAGTGGACACCCAGTCCTCCTTGCTAACTTGCATCAATTCGGACAAGAGGAAATGCATAAGGCCAGCTGGATTGAACTTGTCCTTCGGTTCACTTGCGACTTCCATCTCGACATCATCTGTCTCCTTGGTTCCCTCCTGGTCCGAAATCAAGAAAACCTTGTCGCCAGACTGTATTTTCCCATCGAAGTTCTCGATGCGGAGCATTCTTGACGCTGTCTCGATGTACAAGCCGGGGTCTCTTCCAAGTATGAATCTAGTGTCATCTATCAAACGCCGCAACTCCTTGCTGGAACCGGGCTGTCTTCTGAACTGCTTAGTTATTTCGGAAGATATGATGCGCTTCACAATAGCCGCATCTTCGAAGCAAGTTCTAATAAGAAGAATTAAGCTGTCTTGAAGAGTCTTGTACTCTTGCTTCTTGTCAGTAGTCACGAAGTACTTCATTTGGTTGATGATAGCTTTGATCAATGGCGAGCAGATGACAGCTTGCTTGTACTCCTCTTCTTTAGCAAGCAAATACCCGAATCTGCACAACTCAAAAGCTGCTTCAATGTTCGTACCCGGCTTCAAAAGGACAACAGCACTTGCTATCCTTGGCTTGAGGTATGAAAAATCCTGCAAGTTGGGAATGTAAGGGTCAACGTTCTCCAACAAGGTTGGTGGAGTTTGACTGAACACTGGTTCAATACAACGAAGACCCGCAGCAAAGTAATCAGAATCTCCCAAGTCGGGATTTTTCTCCAACTCATCAATGAAGAACTCCAAAAATTTGCCGAAAGCCAGTCTTCTCACGTCATGCAACTTGTTGCTTGTCATGAAAGGCTCGCGACAAACATACTTGTCGAAAAGACGCACTGTGTTCCCAAGTTGGAATAGAGTTTCGGGATTTTTGTTGGCAGCCAACTTTTCGATCTGTGTGAAGAGAGTGGAAGTAAAAACCTCGTCATCCAACTTGTTGATCAAAATAACCTGACTAATCGGCTTTGTCGTGAAGGCAGCAATTTCGAACATTGTCGATGTGAAAAACGTGTCGCCTTCGTCAGATCTCATTTTCTCTAGCATGGTTCCCGCATCGGTATGTACTGGTTCGTACTTGAAGCGGGTCTCATAATCAGTACCTTCGAGAATGTCTCTGTACTTTTCCCAATCCGAATCGTCACCCTCGTACGACAACGAGGTGATGTTGTGCACTGATTTGGCAACCTGGAGTATTTTCCTTGCGGTGTTTGAGTCAACACTCAATTTCTCAACCAAGAAGTCGACTTCGCCGCTTGCAGGAGTCATTTTGGTTTCATCCAAAGGATAGAAATCGTTCACCGGTTCAACGGACCACACATAACGGATAATCACAAACAACAAATCGATGATTTGTGGAGATAAGCGTGCGAATAACGAGTAGTCTCCAGTTTTCAGCAATTTCGAGCGCGTTCCAACTGTTTCAACAATGAGTCTCATACACTGAAGCGAGCCTTGAGTCAAGATGCCATCAGTGATTAAGCTTTCGCTGCTGCAGTATTCCTTGTTGTAGAACAATGTCGTGAATGGGAGTCTGATAATGTACGCAGGCGAAACAATTTTAGACAAGAACGAAAGTGCTTGGAGCACAAAGTTCACCTTGATTGAAGCTGGTGTGTTCCGAACATAGTCAGCATTCTTCACTTCGGCCAAGGTTTCTTTCGAGAAGTCGGGGAGTTCATTGAAAATAGTGACAGTAGAATTCACGATGTTCTCAATGAGGTGAGTTGTCACGTAAAAGGACAGTAACAAAGAAGTTGAAATCACCTCTTTACCTCTATCCTTGCTGAGACAGACTGACAGAATGAGGTTAACGGACACGAGATCGTAGTTTGACCTTTCCAACGACTCAAACTGTTCTCGTCCGTCGAACAAGTCAGAGAGTGCTAGTGCCAACTTTTTAGTTGCAAGGACAGCATTCGTTCTCCAAGTGTCGGAGAAGTAGTCCTGCCTTCTATGGATGCAACTTCTTGAGATGCAAGAAAAAATCAAGGCGATATGATGTTGGAAGTAGTAAGCTAAGGTCCTCAATGCCAAGGTGTTCTTATGCTTGCAACTTGTGAACGTCTCTGTCTCCGGACCTATGGTAGGCTCTTTGAAAAACACAGGAATAGGGACCCCCTCGGTGTCAAGCACGGGAGCCGTCGGCTCAATGACGTCATTTGGGAGACTAGAACGAATCTTAATCTCTTCTTTGATGGATCTCTGCATTATTTTTCTGAGA
Source organism: Candida baotianmanensis (assembly GCA_030556145.1). NCBI lineage: Eukaryota > Fungi > Ascomycota > Pichiomycetes > Serinales > Debaryomycetaceae > Candida > Candida baotianmanensis. The sequence continues at coordinate 23,677 of JANIJO010000031.1, read as the reverse complement.
AAGTCGATCAAATCAGGGCTGGAGCCAATGTAGTTGATGAAGTTCAGGGTAATTTCATTGATCATCGAAGCCGGATTCAAGTAAATTTCAGTAATGCCATGAAGGATATTGTTGAGAACGTTCAACTCCTTCAAAACTTCATTGGCCTCCTGGGGGTCGTCATCAAACTTGAGGTAGTATGGCTCCAGTCCAGTGTAGTTGATGTAGTCTGTCATGCGTGGGGATCTCAAGATGTTGTCGAGCAGCTTAATCATCACGGGGAACCCGTATTCTCTGTCCTCGTCATCAAGGTACTTCAAAATGGCCATCAACTTGAGACTTCCAATAGAAATACAGTAGTCGTAAGGAGTATTCGGCATGGTAAGAAACTTTTCCCAGCTTGAAAACTCGATTTCTTTGACACACTCTTTCCCCCACTGGCCGCTTTCTTGAAGGAAACCACTAATGAAGCCATACACATTGTCAACCAAGATTGAAGCTTCCATAGTATCCCACCTTTCGATCTCCAATTGGCCTGGTTCAGTTTTGACGACAGGCTCTTGTGGGTTTCTGTAGAAGCTACCATACTTGGTAGATTTGTGAAATGTGATGGGTGTGAGCATCTCGTTAGCATAGGCAGGGAAAGTTTCCACCAACAGCTTGAATTCCTTCATGATTACCGGGCGCAATGATGGATAATGTCTGCCGAGCTCGTCTATGGAGCAGCCGATGCAACTGTGCAATTCAGTACGCAACAACTCCTTTGCGGTTTTCAAGTCGTAGAATGATTTGAAGAAGGTATGGAGGCAGCCGGAATCGGAAACAGCCTGGAGGCCCTCTTTGTTCAAAGAGATAGCGCCCAAAATTTCGGCTAAAGAGAGGATAAGCTCAGCTGAAGGGAGGAAGAGCCTGTTGTAATTAAAGAGGATTGTGTCGATGACCTTGGCTTCTTTCAAGATGGAGAAAGCCGTAGGCTCATTATGAATGATATGCGAGACAGCGTCCAAAGTGGCCGAGACCACAAAGGGACCAAATATGTTAGGGTTGGAAATGATTTTGTTCATGCTAGCAAGAATGCTGGAGTCGAACAAGTTACGCAAGCGGTCGCCCGCATCAGACAGGATCAACTGGGAGACTAACTTGAGCAAGTTGCGCAAGTAGTTCACCTGGCGCAAAGTAATGTGGTAGAGAGTCTCAGTGTCGCGCGGAGCACCGCCACCAAAGTCGGGGTTCTCCAAGGCGAAATTAACCTCATAGTCGATTGTGTTGATCAACAACGCAAAGCCGCCATTGTTGGCAAAGTCTGTGATGTGTTCCGGCGACGTGGTCAAGAAGATGGCAATGTCGTTCACCGCGGCGGAGCAGGTCCATCTGTACTTCGTGCGCACATTGAGAAAAGTCATCAACTCTGTGAGCAAGCCGCCGGATGCTAGTCGGGGCATCAAGGTGTGGGAGTCCACAAAGATGCCCAAAATGATGAAGAAGGCGAGGTATCCTCTCTCGAACGTGTCGTCGTCTTCGTTGCGCACCTTTTTGTTGATGTAGCGCAACAACTGGTACATCAAGCCGTGGCTGACGTTCCCGCCGAGCGTGCGCACCAACTCGCTGCTCCAGACGCCCTTCAGCGCAATGCACTCGATGGTCTTGAGCGCGGTGTAGAACACGTCGTTGGAGACGAACGTGAAATGCTCGGGCGAGATCAAGTCCGCCAACTGGGCAAACAACGCGGGCTCAACCTCGAACAAGTTGGACAGCGTGTGGTCCGCGCTATAGGAGAACACGGTGCACGCGATGGCCAAGCACTTGATGCGCAAAAGCTTCAGGCGCAAGGCCATCAGGTCGTACAGCCTGGTGTTGAACGCCTTGGCGGTGAGCGCCGCCATGGCGAACGCAGACCACGTGTCGCGGGGCAACGTCTCGGCGGCCCTGTCGTAGATCTGGGCCAAGGACAACTTGCGCACCTGCTCCTCGCTCAAGTGGAACGTGGCCACGCCGTCCTCGGTGCGGTCGGTGTTTTTCTTCTTCTTCTTGGCGTCGGTGGGCTCCGCGCAGAAGTACTGGAACGTGAGCGACTTCCACTTGGACGGGTACTTCTTTCGCTGGTCCAACGTGTCCACCAAGGAGTAGTGGCTCGGTTTCTGTGGCTGCGGTGGGGTGGTCTGCAACGCGGCAGAGCCGGGCGTTTCGACGCTCACGGGTGTTCGCTGCTGCTCTGGCCGTTTCTGCTGGAACCCTGCGGGCACGGGTGGCGGGTACGCCTTGGCCATGGCGAGCATATGTGCTCTGACGTCTTTTGGCGCCTGAAACCGCTTGGAGTAGCCGTGGTGCGAGTAGCGGGCGCCCAAGCGGTAGGCCACCTCGAAGGCCGCGAGGCGCACGTCGACGGACGCCGCGTTGAGCAACTGGTAGATCCGCTCTGCGGAGCCGTAAATGTCTTTGCGGGCGCAATGTTCCAAGAGCATGGCGGAAAAGCGCAAGCACGCCACCAAGAGGTGCTCGTCGTCCTGCGCGATCTCGCGGAGCTTCGGGTGGGGGAGGTCCAAGCCGTAGCGGCCAATGAGCCGCTCGAAAAGCTCGTCGAACGTGTTCAAAAGGGGCACCCAGTGCCAGAGGTCGCCCGACGGCTTTTCCCACACCAAGTGCTGTTCCAAGACGCGGGCCAAGTCGGCCTCGTCCGTCGCGCAGATCTCGTCGACCAACGCGGGCGGCGTGGAGCGGTCTGCCTTGCCGGGGAAGTGCATGGCAATGCTCATGGAGTAGCGCAAGTGGGAGCTGGGAGGTACTGGGGGCTGGGAGGTACTGATGGAGGCACTGGCCTGGTTCGGAGGCGCTGGTGCGGTGCGGGGAGTACGGGAGGGAGGGTGTGGGTCCGGCAATTAGCGTGGATGGGACGGCGGATGGATGCCGCGGAGTAGAGCCTGTGCCTGAGCAGGTACGCGGACTACGCACTACATCACTGCACCACATCACTACACCACATCACTACACCACACCACTACCTCCCACATCGCAGGTGCATCTACACCAACTGCATCTCTCCACCAACTGCATCTCCACCCCAGCCGAGTCTACAAATCTACAGCCAGCGCGATCAGTGAGATGTCCGGCAAAAGCAAGCGGGCGATGCTCCCGCCAATCAACCTCATCTTCAAGTACCTCCAGCAGCAAGCACCAGTGACCATCTGGCTATACGAACAGACTGGGCTGCGCATCCAGGGCCGGATCCGCGGATTTGACGAGTTCATGAACGTGGTGGTGGACGACGCGGTGGAGGTTTCGACGAAGGACGGCCTGACGGAGCCGTTGGGGCGGATATTGTTGAAGGGCGACAACATCACGCTCATCTCGAGCCTTGAGGTGTAGCGGGGGAGAGGGAAGGTCCAGAGAAGAGACGACAGGCCATGATGTCAGAGAAGAGTCTCTGACCGTGATATCAGAGAAGAGACTACAGCCCATGATGTCAGAGAAGATGGCGAAGAAAGAGATCAGATCAGAAGTTGGTACAGCATAGGATGAACGGGAACAGCTGGAATCTCGATCATTGTTCGAGGCCTGAGGTCGAAGGACGAATGCCCGGTGGCATCGTCGCGACGCCAGCGTCGTATGTAGTATAGTCCATAATATAGTATAGATATGTCAGAAGTAGCCTCCACTCATTAGGCCTCACAAGTCAGAGTCAGATCGAATCTACGTCATAAGTCATGAAGTCACGACAGCTAAGAGGCACGATTAGTGTCCCGGCCCAATCGCTAGCTTCACAGTTTCAGTCCCGTAGTTTCTTGTCCCCAATGCACTCCAGTCATGGCACTCTAGTTTCATGTCCCGCTCAATTAGTCTCTGGCCGTTCTGCCTTTCTCGGCAGCTGTGAGTTGGGGCTTCTCGGCACTTTAGGCAGCCCATTGGGACTCTTTCTCCTGCTGGGCAGAGTTTTCGTCGGCAGGCTGGGAGATTTCCTCGGCAGGCTGGGAGATTTCCTCGGCAGGCTCGGAGATTTGCTCGGCAGCGACTCGCTCGCCGTGCCGAAACTCACACGCTTGCGCTTTTTCGGCGACTCCTCTTCGCCGTGCCGCAGCCGGAGCCGGCGTTCGCGTTCCTCTTTGAGCACGGCCGTGCGGTAGCTGCTGATCTGTTCCTGTCGTAGAAAGTGGTTTTCGTCCTTTTGGAGCGGCGTCTTTTTGCGGATGGAGACGTCCGACGCGTCATCGAGAGGTGCCGGTTGCTCGGGCATGGCTCGGCATAGTCGCGTTGGTGTTGCGAGAGTTGGAGACAGTCTGAGCGGTAACTTCTACGAGAAGCCTGAGAACAGTGAGAGATCTATGGAAATCTGAGAACAGTATGAGAGCTGAGAGCGGTGAGCAGAGATGAAGAAGATTGGCTTCGCTCTCGTCGATCCGGCCTCGCTACTCGTATCTGCTTGTATTCTACATTTCACGCTTTCAATATACATAGACTCATCTACTCTACATTCATGAATCGCACATTCATGAATTCGTACACTCATAAATACGTACACTCATAAATATTTACATTCATAAATTTGTAAATTACATTCGTATATTCGTACTCTCATCTTACTCTACATTCATTCGTGCATTTACGTTTCTATGTTCCGTACCTTGTCATCAGTCTGTACTCTGCATCGGTCTCATAGTCCATACTCATTCACCATCGACCGTCATACTCTACGGTATTCTGTCTCATGCTATTCGCCAGGCATATACTATTCTTCTCTAGTCACATTCTTCCGTGCGGACTCCATCGTACTCATCGCACTCGTACTCTACCTCACCACACCCCACGTCTATACTACAACTCATAGTCCCCATTGAGTCGCCACTCGTAATCTCACACGTTCTCTCACCGTAGTCACCTCCCATCCTCCGTATCCATCGTAATCTGTACTCTCACCCTATCATTCATTCATTCACCCATTCACCCATTCATTCATTCATTCATTCATTATCCATTCATGATCCGTCATTATCCATTCACCCATTCATTCATTCATTCATTCATTCATTATCCATTCAATATCCATACATTGTCCATCCACCCTCATTTACTCCCCTCACCCTACCATTTAATCACCAGTCCCACCGATAGTGCACATCCAGTCATCCTAGTCCCACAGAGTCTTAATCCCATAGTTAATCCACCATGGTTAATCCACCAAGGTCCCCTGATCCACCGTAGTTAAAGTCCCGGTTAGTCAGTCACATAGTCGAGCGCACAGCTACGCTCAAGGTCCCTGATCCACCGTAGTTAAAGCCCCGGTTGATCAGTCACATAGTCGAGCGCACAGCTACGCTGTGCGCTCTCTTCATCGATCGCGCAACGCCAACTACACCATGAACAACGCCAACGGCCACGCGCACCGCGCGCCCGGGCACAGCAAAGGCGGCCCCGCCAAATTCGTCCCCGTCGCGTACACCGCGGCCGAGGAGCTGCGCATCCAGCGGCAGCTCAACCGCGTGCTCGGCCCCGAGTACGTGAGCTTCCGCCCCGGCGGCGGGGGCCAGAACGTGTCGTACATCGAGGGGTGGAAGGCGTTGAACTTGGCCAACGAGATCTTCGGCTTCAACGGGTGGCTGAGCGAGCTCGTGTCCGTGCAAGTGGACTTTATGGACTCGCACGGCCTGGGACGCGTCTCGCTCGGCCTCTCCGTGGTGGTGCGCATCACCATCAAGGACGGCACGTTCCACGAGGACTTTGGCTACGGCTTCATCGAGAACGCCAAGAGCAAGGCCGTGGCGTTCGAGAAGTGCAAGAAGGAGGCCTTCACCGACGGCCTCAAGCGCTGCCTCCGCTGCTTCGGCAACGTGCTCGGCAACTGCCTCTACGAGAAGGGCATCGTGGCCAAGATCCAGAAGGCAAAGCTCCCGGTGCCCGAGCTCGACGCGGACGACTTCCACCGCGACCCGTTGGTGGTGAAGCGCGAGCGGCAGCGCGAACAGCGCGAGCAGCGAGAACGGGCCGTGCAGAACACCACGCCCAACTCCGCCACGCCGCCCGTGACCACGCCGCCGGCCGCGGCCGCCGCAAAGCCCAGGGCCTACACGCCCGTGGTGGTCAAGGGCACGGACTTGGGCGACTTTGACGACCTGTTCGTGTTCAGCGACGACCTCCCGGCCAACGAGCTCGACGACCGCGTCGACGAGATGGAGCTCGAGATGCTCGCCAAGGAGCAGCCGGACAAGGCGCCCAGCGAGGTGTTCTTCACCTCCTCGCGCAAGGCGCTCGACGTGCAGAAGATGCCCGAGGGCGAGATCCCCGTGTTCGACCACAAGTTCATCGCGGGCAGCGTCAAGCGCACGGTCGACCCGTCCGTGTCGGCCAAGATCCGCCGCGCGGACCTTCCGAGCGCACACACGCCGAGCCAGATGAACCGCGTGGCGTCGCCGGGCGCTGCGGCGCCGCCGTTGGGCAAGCGGCCGCTCGGCATGCCGCCGTCGCAGCGGCCGGGGCCGAAGCGGCCGCACCGAGAGGGCGAGAAGGAGAACGCCGTGTCGTAGCCTCCTCCAGCACCCAGCACTAGCACTACAGCCAGCAGATTATCCATCCCTACGGAGGGAGAGTACCTGAGCTACAGACCGAAGCCTCAAGGAGACTCCGAGCACTTTTACAGATCGCTCTATCTATGCCGCCTTCACAGACACAATGCACCGTCTATTACGAGAGAGGATTGCTCATTCCCGTGTCTGAGGTTCTATATTCTATTCCGAGCACCTGGTGGTGTCGGCCAGCAACACCGGTTCCTCGAGGTCGTCCATGCCGAGCTTGGCCCGCTCCGCCGGCGTGAACACCCCGTACACGTCCGTGCTGTCGGGCGTGCCCTGCTGCGGCGGGAACAACCAGCAGAGGCAGAGGTACGCTGCAAACGGGCACACGAACGTGAAGATCGCGTTGGCCTCGTAATACCGCACGAGCCCCACGGGCACGTTGGCAGAGGTCACGGTCTTGACCATGCCCGGGAGCGACACCGCCGCGCTCACCACCCACACCAGCACGGCGCGGAAGTTGACGCCGTGTGTGAAGAAAAAGGTGCCGTCCGTGGCCTCGGAGTACAAGTCCAGGAGCGGGACGGTGGCCCTGCGCACGCACAAGAAGTCTGCGATGGCGATGGCGATGAACGGCGTGGTGAAGGCGCCAAACGAGCTCATGACGCTGATGAACACGGACGAGGTGTTGTAGAAGCGCCATGGCTGCACGGCCCACGAGAGGACCGCCGTGAGGAGCGCGCCGCGCACGATGTTGATGTACTTTGGACATAGCCCTGCAATCTCCATGCCTCCGGCCAAGCCGTTGACGGCCACGTTGAACGTCATCTGCGACAAGGCAAAGGTGAAGCCGAAAATCACCGCCATGGCCCTGTTGCTGGCGCTGTAGTCCGCGTGGAGCCACCGCAAGAGTATGTTCGTCGGGAGCCAGATGGCCTCGCCGTGCGTGGCCTGGGTCACGGACGCGCAGAGCAAGCTGGCGAGCGGCACAAACGTGCCCGTGGAGAACACCGCCACGACGATGCCCCAGTGCATCTTCGGCGCCGACGACGCGAAGCGCGAGTAGTCGTTGTGGTTCAAGATGTCCGGCGACAAGGCGCCATACCAGATGGCCACCGCGTAGAGCCAGATCCAGCCCGTCTCGGGCGTCACCACCTGCGCCTCGTGCACCAAGGTGCCCAAGCTGCCGCCGTTGGCGCGGATGCACACGCCCAACATGGCCATGAACGCGCCAAAGGTGAGCACGCACGTCGCCACGAGCCAGGTGTTGATCTTCTCGGGCTGCATGCCAAAAAAGAGGAGCAGCGCCGCGTGGAAGAGCACGAAGCCGACAAAGTCGCGCGCGGACATGTGGGCGCTCGCGCCAAAGGTGTTGCGCATGTCGAGGAAGTGCCGGCTGAGCCCGCAGAGCATCACCGCCACCAGCACGCCGCCAAGCCACGCCTGCAGGCCGTAGAACACCACGGAGAGCACGATGCGGATCACCACGGCGAGCCAGCTGCCGCGGATGCCCAACACCATGCGCTGGCTGACAGGGAAACCGATGTAGTACCTGGCCCCGGGCTGCGAGCTGAGGCACGTGTACGCGCAGATGACGGCGTTGCCGAAGGTGACCGCGCCCATTATGTAGGAGAAGCTCAAGCCGAGGCTCACGAGCGCCAGCCCGGTGCTCCACGTCCAGATGGTCATGTTGGGGATGCCCCAGTAGCCAAAGTACGACCAGAAGCCCCAGTTGCGCCGCAGCGGCGGCATGGGCTCGATGTCCGGGTTGCGGAGTGTGGTGAGCGGGCGGCTGCCCTCGCTGGGGACCTGCAACCGCTCGCATAGCTCGCCCCACGTCGCGATGCTCATGTTGGATGCGATGACACGGCAGAATGACAGATAACGCACCGAGGCGGCCTGTGTGCAGGCCGTGACAGGTGCTTGGCCGGCCGTGCTTTCTTCCGGCAAGCCGAAAGCAGGCGCTGTTTTCGGAAAGGTAGTCGGTTGTGCGGAGACGGAAGCGATGGTAGTCAAGAAAGCGGGGTCGTCATGGTGGTCGTTGGGAAATGGTGGTCTGGTCCGCGTTCAGGTGCGGCGCTACCAGTACACCAGAGTCCGTGTATTCACAGTCAGAGCAGAGAGCAAGAACTATAGCAGAAACTCATAGAGAGACTCATAGAGGCTTCTACCACGCAATCCTCGCCATGGGGCCGTGCGGGTGCGCCCGCACCCACCACTTGCGCACCTCGTCGTACGCCAACACCACCGCACCAAATCCCAACGAAATGAAGTAGTACTCCACCGGCACCTGTGCAGTGCCCATGGCGTTCTGAATGGCCGGGATGTAGTTTACGATGAACGTGCACGCAAACGCAAACGGAATCAGCACGAAGATGTACCTGTTGCGGAGCGGCGAGTGCTGGAACATGCTCAAGTAGCGCACCCGCATGGCCATCAAGTTGAAGAACTGCATGATCACCAAGTTGTTGAAGTAGATCGACGACGACATGTTGATGGCGTCGTTAACGCCTGGCAAGTCCGCGTACGCGCCGTAGCTCAAGCGGAAGTCGGCGAAACCGTAGCCCTTCCTCTTCAAATTGAGGAACCCCAAGAGAAACGACGTGAACGAGTAGAACGTGCCGAGCGTGATGTACGAATGCAACACCAAGCGCCAGTCGACGAGTTTCTCACGCGTGACGCTCCGTGGCTTCTTCGTCAAAAGGTTGCGCTCGCTGCCTTCGTACGCCAAGGTGATGGCGTTGGCACAGTCGGTGACGCAGCAAATGATGATCATCAAGAACGACGACAACATCTGCGGCATGCCGAAAATGACATTGAGCAACACGGGCCAGAGCTCGGAGTACGTGCCCGCGGGGAGCAAGTAGCCAATGGTCTTTTTGAGGTTCTCGAACACCAAGCGGCCGAACTTGAGGGCCTCCACAATCGAGTCGAACAAGGCGCTTTCCAGGTCCAAGTTGTTCATCAAGATCAAGTCGGACGCTTCCTTGGCGATGTCCGAGGCGTCGATAAGCGAAATGCCAATGTCGGCCAGCTTCAACGACGGAGAGTCGTTGATGCCGTCGCCCGTCATCCCCACTATCTGCTTGTGTTTCTGGAACTGCTTGATGATGAGTAGCTTCTGCTCGGGCGTGGTTCGGGCAAACACTAGCTCCTTGTAGTGCACCACCCTCTCCCACTGCTCCTCTGTCAACTTTCCAAGGTCTGGGCCTGTGAGACTAACTGCCCGGTCGATCTGGCCCTCTTGGTCTCTTTCGGGATGCTCGTCCTTGACCACATCGTTGTAGTCGTCGACATTCTCGGTCACAATGCCAACCTGTTTCGCAATAGACAACCCGGTGAGCTCGAAGTCGCCGGTGATCATCACAATCTTGATGCCCGCGTCTCTCAACTTGCAGATGACCCTGTCGACTTGCTTTCTGGGAGGGTCCTCTATCGCAACCATGCCGACAAACGTCAAGCCATCGGAGACCTGGTACCGCAAGGTCCTTGTTGTCTCGAAAGTGTCGGTGGTGTCCAACAGCTTCGCAGAGACCAACTTGGAGGCCATCAAAATGACTCTTTTGCCCTGTCTGGCCCACGTCTGCTGCAAGTCCGCCAACTTCAGGCGCATGGCACCGTCCAAGACCTCTTCATCGGCCCCGTTTGCCGTGGGCTTCAAGATGAACTGACAGCTCTTGAGTAGAATGTCTGGAGCGCCCTTCACAGTGAGAAGCATGAAGTTGGACGTACATGCGGAGGGAAGCAGCACCCCGATCTTAGCTAGCGTCTGCTGGCGCTCTCTCTGCTCGGAGGATTTGGGTTCGAGGAGCCTGGCCATGTACTTGTCCTTCGAGTTGAACGCCAAGGTGAACTTTGTAGTCCACGGCTCAGCCGTAACCTCTCTGCTCTGAAAAGCCAGGGCGTACTTGTACACGGCCTTGTCTGTAGCGTTCCCATTCAACTTTTCCAGCGCCGACTCAATGGCATCGTTGCACATTGCAGCAACCGTGAGGAAGTGCCGGGTGATGGGGTTGGCGACGGTGTGCAAAAGCAGCGTTTCGTCGTCGGCCGTTTGAGCAAACGCACCGCCAAGGCAAGAATTGGTCACTGTCATGGCGTTTTTCGTCAACGTTCCGGTCTTGTCGAAACACAAGACGCTCACCGAACCCAACGTCTCCACGGCGGACAAGGTCTTGCAGAGGATCTTGTTCTTCTTCATCTGGTAGGCCGTGATGATCAAGCAGGTGGTCAACGCTATGGGCAAGCCCTCAGGAATAAACGCCACTGCCACGGAGACAATGTCCACGATCAACACCGGCACGGAGATCCAGTCTGGGTGGTCTTTTCGCAACCACGCAGCCCATAGGATGACGATAAGCACGGCCAACACGACAATGACCGCCGAGATGGTCAACACAAAGCGCAACACCTCGCTCTGCATGGGCGACAAGCCCTTCTTGGGCTGCGAGGTCAACCTGGCGATGGTGCCGAAGATCGTATGGTCGCCTGTAGCAACGACGAGGCCACGTCCGCACCCGCTCACGATAAACGTGCCTTGCATGGCGATACAGGTGCTCTGGAGGTAGTTCGAGCTGCTGGCGTCGGCCCTGCTGGTGGCCGCAATCGCGTTGGACTCGCCGGTCAAGATGGCACGGTCAAAGGCCAAGTCCGGCGAGGCGTCGAAGATCCGCAAGTCGGCCGGCACCTTTTCGCCCGCCACGAAGGACACCACGTCGCCAGGAACAAGCGTTTTCGCGTCCACCTGGTCCACCACGGCCGCCCGGGTCACCATGGTGACCGACGGAATCATGTCGTGGATGGAGTCCATCACGCGGGAGCTCGAGATGTCCTGGAAGAAGTTGAAGAGCGCCTGCATCACGAAGACGACGAGCAAGATGACGCCCAAGACCAAGTTGGCGACGGCAGGGTCTGGCTCGCCAAGCGGCTTCCAGCACACCACGCAGAGAATGCCTCCGGCCAAGAGCAACAGGCCAAACCCGCCGAAAAAGTACATCAAGAGCTTCTGCGCGAGCCGGCTGGGCGGCCGCAGCTGCACGTTGGCGCCGTGCTCCCTCTGCTTGGCCGCGTAGTCCGCTGGAGCGAGCCCGCTGCTGAGACTGGTCCCGAGCCGGCGTGCCAACACGTCCGGGTCCGTGGTATGGTAGTCCACGCCGGCAAAGGTGTCCGCGGCCGAGCCCTTCTCGCCCACATAGCCGTCCACGCTGTGCGAGACCGTGCGGAACACCGGTGGAAGTGCCACCTCTGGAGCGACCTTGTCTCCGAACGAAAAGAGGCTGTCTTCGTCGTGCCGGGCCAAGCGGTGCACTGCTGGCGTGCGGTTGCGGGGCCGCCCGACCCGCTCGTCAAATTGGACGGCCAGGTCTGCGGTGCTCACTGCATTTTCGGACCACTCGTCCTTTTTCGCAGCCACTGCTGCTGCGGGATCCATGGTGTGCTACGCCGTGCTGGGGCCGCTAGATATAGGGCCGCATCACGAGCTCAGGCGAAACAGCCCAGTTGCTAGTGCTGGGCCTGCTGGCCAAATCCCTCACCCATTCGCGTTGGGGCACGCGCTGGCAGTGAGGGATTAAGGAAAATCGCTCAGGGCATGTGAGTTTGGGTGTGTTGGACACGTTGAGGAAACTCGTGGACGCTGCTGTTATAGGCAATTTTGGGCAGCATGCAGCGGTTTGTGTAGTCTTTTTCAGCGTTTGTAGCCGCTGTGAGGCAATTTGTTGGCTACGTCATGGTCGCGACTGACTGGTGGTGAGCCCGTGCACAAGCTGGTGTTGAGTGGTTTTCTTGGTGAAGTTGGCGTCATGGCCGCGATTGGCCAAGCTGCGTGTTTGCGTGAATTTTGGTGCTTTTGTGAGCCCTATTGGTGGACCCATGGATCGCTATTGTAGGTTGGACATCGTTGATTGGTCTTCCTCGATTGGTCTTCATTGATTGGTCTTCATTGATTGGTCGTCATTGATTGCTTCGGTCTTTGGATCTCGTGGATCTCGTAGTCTGCTATTGTGGATTGGCCATTGTGTAGCTATTTGTGGAGCTATTTGTGGCCATTTGTGAGCTTTCGTGGTTGGCCATTGTGGTTCGGCTTGTGGATAGGTCTTGACTTCGGAATGAGCAAGAGCAAGATAGGTCACGATGAGTAGTTTGTCGTGATGCCAGACCTGAAATACGTGATTATGTTTGTGTATTGAATCCGCAATGTCACAGTTTTATTCTGATCATATTTGCAGATTGCAAGAGTGTGCGAAATTGTAAATCAACAATAATGCACCAAAAATCGAAAACAGGTCCGAACAACTCAATTTTCACATCACACGTACAAACTGGCAAACCAAAGACGGTAACAAACTTCTTGGGTCGAGAGACCGTACTGGTGACAATATGGGTGTCTACTATGCCACTTCCTGCACAATGCCAACAAATACCCGGAGCCGTGCCTGAATTAGAGCATGTCTCCGAAACGGTCAGTAACTCGTAGTCGCCAGAGAGATGTACGGGTGGGTCTCCTAATGAATTCTAGTGCTTGGCATCTCGGGGTACCGGTCCGTCCAGTCAGACGGTGCTTGGCTCCGTTATGAGCGCCATGCCGCACAATGCCCATAGTAAAATCTCAGTATTTTTAGCCTATTGTGCCTACTGTGCACGCAGTCTCACATTAACATAACATTCAATAAATAGTCACGACGGGCCGACTGGCGCCACTCGGCTGCTTGGCCCCACTCGCCCACTGGCCTCACTTGGTTCTTGGCATGCCCTTACTTGGCCCGCACCAAAGGAATCGTGTGGGCAGTGAAGTACGAGTTCTGGGGCGTGGCCGTACCAGCAAAGGCATTGTAGAAGGCAATGAACGCCGTGATCACGCCCAACACACCGCCAACCTTGGTAAGCGTCGTCTTCCCCGTGAACTCGCCCGCGGTGAGGAAGATAAAGGTGAGGGTCAACATGGCAAACAACGCGAAGAACGCCAAGGTGGACTTGAGCGTCACCAAGGTCATCATAAACGTAAACAAGGTCCAGCCCAACAAGAAGAAGCCAATCGCACTCGAGAGCTGCTCGGTGTCCTCGTACGCGTCGACAATGCCAAACGCGTTCAAGTTGATGGCGGCCCACGAGAGCCAGAACGAGCCGTACGACGTCAACGCGCACAAGGCAAACGTGTTGCCCACCACGCCTTCCCAGATGCCCGCGATGAACTGCGCGGCGCCGCCGTAGAACACGGCCAACGCCACCACAATGGTGTTGGTCTCGATGCCCATCGCGCCGGCGTTGATCATGGACAAGACAAACGTCGTCAAGGCGAAACCGCACAAGCCGAGCGGCGAAGGGTTGCCGAGCAGCCGTTTGGGGTAGGGCGCCAACCCGGGGTTCAACGTACCACCGAACGCGTGCATCAACTCGTGGCGGTAGTACTTGCGGCCGCCGAGAACGACGAACTCGTCGCCCACGCCGGCGGTGGTGATCTTGTGCACGGGGAGCTCGTCGAGCGAGGAGATTTCCTTGGAGTTGTGGGAGGAAATGGACATGGCCGGTGGAGTCCTCGTCTGGATTTGCAGCGTGTTATATAGCGGGTGTTTTGTGGGGAAGCGGTTTGCACCAACCAGCGCAGAGCAAAATCAGGCGGCGGCGGCACAAGTCCGAGTCCGAGTCCCCGCCAACTACGAGCGCTGGCCCGCGGTGCAGGACAAGGGTTCCGGCTGGGGCCAAGTTTCCCCACCGAGGAGGTTTTGTCAGCCGTTGCGGCCACTGAAATGCTGGTCGAGACAGGCGACGCGAAGAGCTCGGTGCGGTGTTTTGGTGGCCAGGCGGCGTCCGTGGCGCCCGGCCGCACCTCTCTTGCTGTGCGCTTTGGGGAACCCGGGCCCAGAATTGCATTGTGGGGGCGTCCATGCGCCCATGTGCAGGTCCACCGGGAAACGCGACGATCGTCCGACCATCGCAGCCGCGCGCTCCAAACACGGCTCCGAATTGTGGGGTCACCACGGTGCCAACACGCTGGTGCAGGGACACGGGGTGCATGGACACGCGGATCCCTTGGCCCGACGGTGGGGCCACACCGCCTGCCTGAACTCGCTCCGCAAGTTCTTGAACCGTTCTTGCTCGCCCCGCGGTGGCCATGCGTAGCTCGCTTGTACAAACAGCGCAACGTGCTTGAAGCACAGCCGCTCGCCCTGGAGCGAGGGGCCCAAGTTGGCCCCGCGAGCGCAAGCATGTAGGCTCGACATGTTGGCCGCCGCGAGCGCAAGCATGTAGGCTCGACATGTTGGTCGATTGCATGAAGTTGCCCCAGGTCCTGCTCGATGCTGAAGCAGAGCACCGAGAGCGCCACCGCCACCGCCAAGTTGGCGATGAAGGGCTGTTTTGTAACATCGGCTCCCGGTAGGGCGGCCGGGTGCTCAACACCATGGCAAATAGAATGTACTGGAAGTTGGTGAAGAGCAACACCGTGTTGGCGGACGCCTTGACATCGTCGTCGTCGTCGCTGGGCACCGGCTTGATGTACCACGACTGCTGCTGCACGTACATCCAGATGCCAATCTGGAACAGCGCAAGCACCACGATCTGGCACAACAAGGGGATCAGCACTTTGGGACTCACCAAGTTGGCCGTGGGCCGCTTCACCACAAGCGTCTTGAACGGACGCGACCACGACATGAACATCGCCGAGGGCAAAATCAAAAACAAGTCGATGTACAAGAACTGCAAGTCGCCCAAGTCCGACCCGCGCTTGTACAAGATGCTCACCGTGACAAACTGGATGGCAGAGTACAACGACATGTACCAGAAGCACGAGAAACTCGTCGCCAACGACGACCGGCCCTCGCGGATCACATGCAACACACACGAGATTTCAAACACGCGACATGTGAATGGAGCAGCAACTGACGCTTCAGCCTCACTCAACGAGACACCAACGTTTGCGGCCTTGAGAGCACCACAGTCGTTAGCACCGTCACCACAAAAGCCAACAGTCTAGTCGGGTTTCTGCAATTGCTCTACCAACTCGTGCTTCTCGTCGGGAGACATGCGGGCAAAGATGTTGCTCTTCATCAAAATGGCTTCTCTCAAGTCGTCGTTCTGGAGGTCAACCAAAATGTAGCGGAACACGTCTCCTGTCAACGCAAGAATGTACTCGTGGACATCGTCTCGGATATCGCGAGTGACCCTCTGCAACGTCCGAGGGTCTAGCTTGTTGGACGGATTGTGCATATCTTCTCATATGAGCCCGGTGCCTCCAGAGCTCAAGAACTCGTCTTCGTCTGCAAACCGCGGTATGTAAATCTGCGTCGCCGAGGGGTCAATTAACTCACACTCTCTGCCGACACTCACCGCAGTCAACACGTTGTCTCCGGTGCACATGACATTTCTGATCGCTGCCTCGCGGAGTTCTCTCAATGTAGGTTTCGTGGACTTTTTCAACTTGTTCTCAAACACAATGAATCCGGAAAACTTCAAGTCCTTCTCGGACTCCGCTCTTTGAAGGGTCTTGTGATTCACCTTGTGGCTGAGTGCCTTGTGTGCACGAGCAATCACTCTGTAGCCACTGTGAGTGTACTTGTGCAAGAGTTCCTCGAAATCAGCCGGAATGGTGGTAGGATCACAGATCTCAAGCATCACTTCGGGAGCACCCTTTGTGAACACGTAGCGAGTGTGGTCCTTCTCGAACAGACATTCTTCTCAACGCAGCGAGAAACTCGAACTCTCTGAAGATGTTGTGACCATACGTTTCCTTGCCAACGGTCTCGTGCACCAATGGAATAGAGCTTCCGCCAATTCTTCAGCAAAGTTCCAGCTGGTGAACTCAAACATTTCGACGTCCAATGGATCGCCTACCAACTCGTCGTCAATGAGTTTCAACGAGTGACAAGAGGCCATACAGCCAAGCATGAACTTGCCGCTCTGGATGTCATGCCGTGAGCCTGAAGACTGCAACAGGTGGAGCAGACTCACATTGTCTATAAGGTCCTCGAAGATGATCTCCTTTCTTCCCTCTGCGTTCCTGGTGGGATGTACGCCCAACAAGTCAAGGCCATCTTCTGTGAGAGTGCCCGTTTTGTCAAAACAAGCCACGTCTATCTTCCCTCCAATGTTGACACGAGTGGGAGCGATGCGAGAAAATGGACGAACGGTGTGCTCGGGGCCGTTTTTCCGCGAACCAGAATGTGGGGTCACGGACGACAGAGTCCGTGCGAGTCGCCGGGCCGGCAAGTCCGAATAGGCGGGTCACCGGATTGATCAATGGTGCAATGGCCTGGCGTAGTCCAAGTGCGATTTACTCCACCCATACTATGGATGGTTCACCGCTCCACCGATAGACACCAACAACTTCAATGGAATGGTAACGGCTTCACCATAGAACCGATGGAGCTGGTGCAATGTGGCTCTCGGTAGCGATTCTCGGACACCATGTCCGGCTCGCAAAGACTCAAATACGGGCTCACAATGCCGGATGTGGGGCAGGTATAAAGGGCCCAGGCAGCCAAGGGCCACTCACCAAGCATGAAGCTCGGAATTACCCTCGCTTTGGCCGCCACGGCACTCGCGTACGACAACGGCTTGGGGTTGGCCCCGCAGATGGGGTGGAACTCGTGGAACAAGTATGGCTGCAACATCAACGAGACCATCATTCTTCTGACCGCGCAGAAGATCAAGGAGCTCGGGCTCTTGGAGCTCGGGTACGAGTACGTGGTGATGGACGACTGCTACGCGTTGAAGGAGCGGGACAACTCGACGGGCAAGATCGTGGCGGACCCCGAGAAGTTCCCCAACGGCCTCCTCAACTTGTCCACCAGCCTCCACGACATGGGGTTCAAGTTTGGCATGTACTCGTCCGCGGGCAAGTACACGTGCGGCGGGTACCCCGGGTCGTTGCACCACGAGGAGCTCGACGCGGAGACGTTTGCCCACGACTGGGAGATCGACTACTTGAAGTACGACAACTGCTACAACGAGGGCAACAGCGGCACGCCGCAGATCAGCTACGAGCGCTACTACAACATGTCGGCCGCGCTCAACGCGACCGGGCGCCCGATCTTCTACCTGTTGTGCCAGTGGGGCGAGGACCAGGTGTGGAACTGGGGCTCCACGCTCGCCAACTCGTGGCGCATCTCGGGCGACATCTTTGACTTTTTCGACCGCTACGACGACCGCTGCCCGTGCCAGACGTTCGACTGCGTCGGCCTCCAGGGCTAAATGTGCTCCGTGACCAACATCTTGGAGAAGGCGGTGCCGTTGGGCCAGAAGGCCGGCCCGTTCAACGGCTGGAACGACTTGGACAGCTTGGAGGTGGGCAACGGCGGGATGACGACGGACGAGTACCGCTCGCACTTCACCTTGTGGGCCATCCTCAAGAGCCCCTTGGTGTTGGGCAACGACGTGACCAACATGACGCAGGAGGACTTTGGCATCATCACCAACCGCCAGATCATCGCCATCAACCAGGACAACTCGAGCCCAGGCTACAGGGTGCTCAAGACGCCCACGCTGAGCGGCGCGCTCCACTTGTTCACCAACCAGTTGGAGGACGACAGTTTTGTGGTGACGCTCTTCAACAGCGGCGACGCGGTCAACGGCACCACGGTGGAGTTCTCCGACATCTTCATCAACTCGCGCGAGAGCATGGCCAACACGTACAACTTCACCGAGTTGTGGACGAACGACACCATGACTGCGCGGACGCTGTTCAAGACCAGCGTGGGCAAGCACGCGGTGAAGATCTGGAAGTTGGAGGAGACCGACTAGCTGGTCGTGGCCATTGCCTCCAATTAGTACCAATTGGCTAGCACAAGTAAGCTTGACCTAGAATTAGTGACCTTGCAGGTGTAGCACAAGTATAAGGCGTGCCTTGAAGCTGTTCGCTGGATTTGCAACTTGCTTGCAGCAGCGAGTTGACCAGACCTAATTCGAGCGCAATCGTTCCGAATCAGAAAAGTTGTGGCCCAAGTTACAACGGGATGGCATATACTGGTGCACCTTTTTCGGCGATGGTCGAGCGGAGTTGCAGCCGGCAAATATTGCACCCTGCCAATAGCCAAACCGTGCACCAGGGTGCGTCTGCAGCGCTCGCAACCGCACACTGTGGCTGCACCTACCGCTGGCGGATGCACCTATTGCTGTGGTGGCTTGAAGCCGACAAGTCGCCGAAAGACGTCTGCACACTGCGGGTATGCGCGTCGCTCTGCCGTGTTTGGGCCGCTGAAGCTTCGCCAGCGGCGGCGAGAACGTTCCGCATTGGGCGCCTGCAGCGGACAACCACGCAGAATCTCATATGCTAGATGCTACGTTTGGTCCACACGCCCAGCATCACGTGCAACGAGAGTTTGCCAACCACCGGGTGCCGTTCACCCCAGCCTTGTCTACGGAACCGCAGCGGCTCAGCCATGCAAGCGGCGCGTATGACGTGGGCTTCCATGTGATTTTCTGGCCGATCGGCGTGCTGCGGGCGCCACCTCACGTGACCGGCGTTTGTTCTGTCCAATGTTGTGGAATACGAATGGCCATTTCAGGACGGAACCGAGACGGCATATGGGAGGTCGCCGTGGCGCGGGTGAAGGATCCTTTCGCGCCAGTTGCCTGCAGCCGCCGCACGTTTCACTCGGCCTTACATGAGTTAGCGCGGCGCGCCTCGTATTCTTTCCTGGCAGAGTGGCGTGGCAGCGCCCCTAGCCAAAAACAGCCACTCCCATGCCATTTTGGCGTACTGTGCATGAAAACGCTGCTATGGCCCTGCTCTTCACCGCAAAACCCAAATTCCCCACTCCTACAGTGGCACCCAGGTGGAACAGCCGTAGTCGTTTACGCACTTGCATTTCCACGTGTTGAATCACGGTGGCCACGATGGTGCTGCGCACTCCGCGTCAAGATCAACTAGTTTAGGGGTAAGCGCAGGAGCACGCGTGCGGAGATCTGACTGTGCGTGAAAGTGGCAGATTAGGTGACATCGCACGCCGCGCATCGCGGCCCGGGCAACCCGGGGCTGACTATACAAACAACACGTCCGTTGAGCATACGCCCATGCAACCATGTGGGGATGACAGTGTGGCTTAGGGCGCAGCAGCCACAGACACATTATGGGTGGAACAGCCATGTCCATGCCGCCGCAAAACCGTCCTGTATGTCGCGTTCGCCCGCAGATATACGATGCGTGCGGGCAGAAATATCCGGGCCGCGCCGTGAATTCGCGGAAGTCGGATTTACGGGTTTCCGCATGCAGCGTCTGACTCACGGGAGAAGGCTCTGTGCCAAGAGTACTCCACCTGGGTGAAACTGCCATTTTGCTGGCCAAAACAGCGCGGTAATGGCTTATTCGGGGCACGTAGATCATAGTTTGGTCAATGGGCGTTTTCCAGCCGGGGAAATGCGCTGCTGGGTATCGCTGCGGCGTTAAAAACATACATGAAGCTAAAATAATAGCGGGGAAGCCACTACTACTCGGCCCGGCAAAAGCGTTGGCTCGGCTTAACACAGCCACAATGCCACGGCCGTGCTGCGATCGGCACTGAGGCGCCCGCATGGGGTGAAGCAACCGTTTTGAGAAAACACAAATGCGAGTTACGGTGGTTTCTGCAAAGGAGATGCCTGCGCCATTGCTCCTACCCCCCGGCTAACCCCGATACGGAAGCGACGGCTCCGCTTGCGTGCTGCCGAGCCACGCTGGAGGAGAGCAATCGTATCTTGGGACACGTGCAATCGTATTCTCTCGGGCGGGCTGCGCAAGCCAGGGCTCGCTGCACGTTTCGCGGATCTTGCATCCTCCGCGCACAATGGAGTAAATCACTGTAGGTCCCGATCGGCGCCGTTTCGGCCCTGGCGCGGGCACGTAGGTACCAGGGAAAACGCAACGCGCCGTCGACAACGCCGCCAGCACGGTGCGCCAAGAATAGCCTGGCGGCGTCGCGATGCGCCAAGAATAGCCTGGCGGCGTCGCGAAGAAATGCGATCGACGTTCTCTGAGCAAATGCGAGGTTCCATAGTGCAGTGCTGCGTAACGCGCGCAGCGGCTTATCTGGACACGCAGAAACGTGCAGGCCGAACGAGCGGTGCAGCCTGGGTCTGGCAAAACAGCCCGAGCGGAAGGGTTCAAATAAGCCTGTTTCGCCAGCGTAGACCGACCAAAATAGCAAACACCACACGACCAAGATGCGTTTGTTGTCCACACTCATGGTGGTGCAGGCCATCGTGCGTGCTGTTTTTGCAGTCGTCATCAGCGAAGACACCGTGCAGATCACCACCGTGTCGTTGTCCATCGGCGACCTCACTGTTGACGCCGGCGTGTACTACTCTATCGTCGACCCCATTCTCACCTCCATCAACGGCGACGTGGACATCGAGGGTGAGTTCTACGTCACCAGCACCTCGGCCATCACCTCTGTCACCATTATCGGCGCGTCCTTCGTGAACAACGGTGTCGTTGCGTTCAACTCGATCGAGGCCAGCGTGGTGTCCGTGTACGACATCGCCACGCTCGGCGCGTTCACCAACACCGGCGACTTCTACTTGGGTGTCTCGGGCGGCACCATCTCGGTCACGCCCTTCACCATCACCGGTGTCACGTCGTGGTCCAACACCGGTATGATCGTGCTCTACAGAGCTACCGGCACCACGGCCACCGCGGTGCTCAACCAGGTCATCAGCACCACGTCCGTGTCGACCATCACCAACGACGGCTCCATCTGTTTGTACAACGTGCTCTACTTGCAGAGCTCCAACATCGAGGGCAGCGGCTGTATCTCCGTGTACGATGACGGCATGGTCGAGTTGCAGGTCGCGGTCGGCACCTTGGCCTACTCGGTCGACACCACCCAGACTATCTACCTCGCGGACGACACCGCCGAGGTGTCCATCTTGGGCTTGACCGCGTCCTTGACCGCGTCGTACCCCACCTACACCGTGGCCGGCTTCGGTAACGGCAACACCATCTCCGTCAACCTCGCCTTCTTGAGTTACTCCTACTCCGCCACCACGGGTATCTTGTCGCTTACCCTCATTGGCGTGTTGGGCGTCTCCTTCGACATTGGTCTCGGCTACGACACCACCTTGTTCTCCACCGCACTCACCACCTCCGGACGTAGTATCAGCTACTCCGGCACCCCTCCAAACGACCCGCCTTCCGTCTGCTCGTGTACCTCGACGTTCCCTGAAGCGGTCACCACGTCCTTGTCCAGCAGTGCGGTGTCGTCCAGCACCACCATCGCCTCGTCGTCCGAGTCGTCGACCGCGCTGTCTGTTTCGGCCAGCACGACCGCGTCCAGCTCTGCCGAGTCGAGTTCGGCCGAGTCGAGCTCTACTTCCAGCTCTGCCGAGTCGAGCTCCACTTCTGAGTCTAGCTCTGCTTCTAGCTCTGCCGAGTCCAGCTCTGCTGCTTCCAGTTCTGCTGAGTCGAGCTCTACCTCTGAGTCCAGCTCTGCTGCTTCGAGCTCTGCCGAGTCCAGCTCTGCTACTTCGAGCTCTGCCGAGTCCAGCTCTGCTACTTCGAGCTCTGCCGAGTCCAGCTCTGCTACTTCCAGCTCTGCTGAGTCGAGCTCTACTCCTGAGTCCAGCTCTGCTTCTAGCTCTTCTGAGTCTAGCTCTGCTTCTAGCTCTTCTGAGTCTAGCTCTGCTTCCAGCTCTTCTGAGTCTAGCTCTGCGGAGTCCAGCTCTGCTTCTAGCTCTGCCGAGTCCAGCTCTGCTTCTAGCTCTGCTGAGTCGAGCTCTACTTCTGAGTCCAGCTCTGCTGCTTCGAGCTCTGCCGAGTCCAGCTCTACTCCTGAGTCCAGCTCTGCTTCTAGCTCTTCTGAGTCTAGCTCTGCTGCTAGCTCTGCGGAGTCCAGCTCTGCTGCTTCCAGCTCTGCTTCTAGCTCTGCCGAGTCCAGCTCTGCTGCTTCCAGCTCTGCTTCCAGCTCTGCCGAGTCCAGCTCTACTCCTGAGTCCAGCTCTGCTTCTAGCTCTTCTGAGTCTAGCTCTACTCCTGAGTCCAGCTCTGCTTCTAGCTCTTCTGAGTCTAGCTCTGCTTCTAGCTCTTCTGAGTCTAGCTCTGCCGAGTCCAGCTCTTCTGAGTCTAGCTCTGCGGAGTCCAGCTCTACTTCTGAGTCCAGCTCTGCTGCTTCGAGCTCTGCCGAGTCCAGCTCTACTCCTGAGTCCAGCTCTGCTTCTAGCTCTTCTGAGTCTAGCTCTGCTGCTAGCTCTGCGGAGTCCAGCTCTGCTGCTTCCAGCTCTGCTTCTAGCTCTGCCGAGTCCAGCTCTGCTGCTTCCAGCTCTGCTTCCAGCTCTGCCGAGTCCAGCTCTACTCCCGAGTCCAGCTCTGCTTCTAGCTCTGCTGAGTCTAGCTCTGCTTCTAGCTCGGCTGAGTCCAGCTCTACTCCCGAGTCCAGCTCTGCTTCTAGCTCTGCTTCCAGCTCTTCTGAGTCTAGCTCTGCTGCTAGCTCTGCGGAGTCCAGCTCTGCTGCTTCCAGCTCTGCTTCTAGCTCAGCCGAGTCTAGCTCTTCTGCGGCCAGCTCCTCTGAGTCTAGCTCCAGTGTGCTTTCCCTCACCGAGTACACCACTACCTTCACTACTACTAACTCTGACGGTTCTATTGAGACTGGGTCTGGTGTTGTCGATGTTACCACCGACTCTGCTGGCTCCTTGTACACGACTACTTCGCTCTTCCCCAACAGCGAGTCTTCGTCTGCTTCTTCTGACTCGTTGACCGAGTACACCACTACCTTCACTACTACCAACTCTGACGGTTCTGTTGAGACTGGGTCTGGTGTCGTTGACGTCACTACTGACTCTGCCGGAAGCTTGTATACCACTACCTCGCTCTTCCCTAACAGCGAGTCTTCGTCTGCTTCTTCTGACTCGTTGACCGAGTACACCACTACCTTCACCACTACCAACTCTGACGGTTCTGTTGAGACTGGGTCTGGTGTCGTTGACGTGACTACTGACTCTGCCGGGAGCTTGTATACCACTACCTCGCTCTTCCCTGACAGCGAGTCTTCGTCGGCTTCTTCCGACTCTTTGACTGAGTACACCACTACCTTCACTACTACCAACTCTGACGGTTCTGTTGAGACTGGGTCTGGTGTCGTTGACGTCACTACTGACTCTGCCGGAAGCTTGTACACCACTACCTCGTTGTTCCCTGACAGCGAGTCCTCGTCTGCTTCTTCCGACTCTTTGACCGAGTACACCACTACCTTCACTACTACCAACTCTGACGGTTCTGTTGAGACTGGGTCTGGTGT
>JANIJO010000030.1:0-73729 GCA_030556145.1 Candida baotianmanensis | reverse complement strand
TCCCTAAGAAAAAGCAGTACATCCCTAAGAAAAAGCAGTACATCCCTAAGAAAAAGCAGTACATCCCTAAGAAAAAGCAGTACATCCCTAAGAAAAAGCAGTACATCCCTAAGAAAAAGCAGTACATCCCTAAGAAAAAGCAGTACATCCCTAAGAAAAAGCAGTACATCCCTAAGAAAAAGCAGTACATCCCTAAGAAAAAGCAGTACATCCCTAAGAAAAGCAGTACATCCCTAAGAAAAAGCAGTACATCCCTAAAGAAAAAGCAGTACATCCCTAAGAAAAAGCAGTACATTCTTTCAGAATACACACTTGATTACAAAGACATCTCACCGAGAGAGCCGTCTCTGTCAAAAGCACCTCTGCAACGGATGTAAGGGTCCAAGTTGATGTAGTTCTGAGCCAACTCAGCACCCAATTGGATCTTGTACTCCAACAACTTGGTGGACTCCTCAGAGCTCTTAGCTTGGATCCAGGCCAAGGTAGTCTCAAAGAAAGTCAACGTCAACTTCTCTCTCTCAGCCTTCAACTTCTTGTAATTCTCGTCCTTTGGACGTCTGTCGCTGTTCTCCTTGGTAGGAACAATGTATTCAGGCTTGTAGTTGTCGTCTCCGCCCAAGTCAGCAGGGACGTACTTCTTGTCAACGAACTTCTCCAAGTCCTTCACATTCTTGGTGAAGTGAACCTTGGAAGCGACAACAGGGTCCAACCAGCCCTTGATGATCTTCCACACAGCGTTGAAGATCCATGGGGCCTTGTGGATCCAGATGGCAGAAAGAGACTCTGGGTAGTTGGCCTCGAAAGCCTTGGCCAAGAACTTGACAGCGGTCAAGTCGGCGTTCTTCAAGGAGAATCCAGACATGTCGAAGAGAATGTTGGCACCGTCGTTACCCAAGGAGTAGTCCTTCAAGGCGAATCTGAACCACTCGATGATGAGAATGATGAAGATCTCAAAGTCCTTCTCTGGGCAGTCGTGGCCAAAGTGCTTCTTGACACGGATGACACAGATGGGACCGTTGTCGTGGTCTCTGCCTCTGAAGTAGGCCTTCTGCATCTCGAAAGCCTTGATCAACTCGGGGTACTTACCAGAGAAGTAACGGGTGGAGTCACCCTCCATCGTCCAGCTGTCGACAGGGTGAGACTCGATCTTCCACTGCAAGCACTTGGCCATCATCTCAGCAATTGGGTGCAACTTGAACTTTCTGGCTCTGACGAAACGGAGGACGTTGCCGTCAGGGGAGTCGTTTCTCAACGAGCTCAAGAAGCACTGGTGCAATTGAGCGTTGGGGTACTTGGAGAAACCGGTGTAAGGGTTCTTTGGAGCAGCGACAGACATGTCGAAGTTGGCCTTGGTAGGCTCCGCCTTGCCCTGCAAGGCGTGGTAAGTGTCAATGGTTCTCTGGCTTGGGGCCGGGCAGTTGGGCAACACCGAGGTCGAGGAGATCTTGGGAAGCTGGTTCTTGGACTTACCGGAGACGAAGTTGGAAGACTTCTCGATGTCCTCGTAGGACAAGGAGTCCAAGTCGTAGCCCCAGTTTTTCAAGATGAGAGCCCACGACTGCTTGAAGACGATCTCGTGTTCGCCGGAAATGGACCACGGTCTGTCGGGTTTGCACTTGCCTTGGGTCATTTTAATACGTTAGAAGAATTGAAAGATGAAGATCCGATGTGGAGTGGAAAGAATTTGCTACTACCAACAAACGAGAAATGACTCGCGCTATATAGGTGCTCTCCCCCGCAACACGCGCTTGCTTCTGCGGACTATCTAGGTAACAAGCCATCGTCACCGCCTGCATGCAGCCCCGCCATCTGCGTTGAAAGCACTGCTTGCACCAGTTGTGCGATGATAGTATTTGCCCATTCGTCCGACAAGCCCGACTCCGCATTGTCCATGTTGGAACCAGGCACGAATCAAGTAATGTGTGCACCAATGGAAAGCGCAAATTTAGCTTTCGCACCCCAACATTGCCTAAACCGGTTAACGGTGAAGCGAGCATGTGTATTTTCGAGCCGCGTAATATGCATGTGACCCGGGTTACCGCAACTCTCAAATCAACCTCAAATGCTTATCACCGCCCCTTGCGTATGCAGCCGCTCAGCCTCTCCCGCAACCTGCATTAACTCCGCCGCTGCTGCTCTGAAAATATTACCGGGCTGTAAAAATCTCACGGCGATGCGCTGCGGCGGGCGTGGTCCAAATCTCGAATCCCGAAATCTCAAATGTAGAATCTCAAAATACAGCCAGTTGGGAATTTGCGCGTACCTTAGGAATTTAGTCGTCGACTCACGGCGGCAATACTTTGAAGGGCTGTCCGCATGTCCGTTGACGTAGTGAATCTTCAAAAGAAGGGTCCGTTGTCCTCGGGTACCTGGTCCTGTTGGGCGGGGGAGCGTGAAAGCAACCAGCGGACACTACTTCTTGCACACAGGCCAATGTAGGGCAGCTTAGCGAGTGCCAGTGAAGCACAAGATTTGTCATATTGGGATCTATTTGCTTTGGTTCAAGAGGCTGATCGCCGCGTCCTGCGAGGCGTCGCCTCGGCCTCTTAATTTTGGCACATGACCGAAGGAAATGGCACGCCGCGTTGCCTGCAAAGCCCAGCTGAAAATCGCCTCCACCGGTTGCCAGCATTTGTAATTAAGAAAGCGAAACGTTCACGCCCTCCGCGAAATTGGCCACAGCGGCGGCCTTCTTTGGTGGCGGAGTGATGGGTGAGTTGTGTCCCACCAAGTTCGGGAACATCTGTGCAAGACGGACGGTCACATAACCGGCTTCCGTCAACGCGTATTGCTGCCCCAAACAAACCCGCGGGCCCGTGCTGAACGGCATAAAGCCCCAGCCTATCTTCGTAAGGTTCTTCCATCTGTCTGGGATGTACAAATGCGCGTCCGGCCCGTAAAGTTCTTCCAGCCGATGCATCACGTAGATCTGCAACGCCACAAGGTCGCCCTTCTTCACCAACATCGGCGACTTCCCGTCGGGGCCGCCGCCAGCAGGGAGTGTGGTGTCTCTCTTGGCAACGCGGGCGTTTCTTGGAATCGGTGGGTGCAAGCGGAGAGTCTCGTTGAGCACGTAGCGGAGAAACACGCATCTCTTCAAGCTTTCGAACGTGATGGCGTTCAGCTCATCGGCAGGGTCTCCGCGGCCGAAGTTCTCGGCAATCTCTGCCCGCAAACGTTCCCACACATCCGGATGGCGGGACAACTCGTAAAACACTGCGGAGAGCAAACCCGCCGTGGTGGAGCGGCCGGCCATGATGATGTTGAGCGTTTCCTCGCGTAGCACGAGTGGGTCCCGCGTCTTGGTCATGAGCTCGTACAAGAACGTGCGGCCGTTCTTGATCTTCTCGTCCACCTGCTCGGGCGTGGCCTCCAAGCCACGGTTGACCATGTCCAACACGAAGTCAAGCACAAATTGCACATTGTCCCGGAACTTCTTCAGGTTCATGATCCAGTAGAACCGCGTGAGGGCCACGCGGCCGAACATGTACTCGGACAAGAACAGCATCGCCGGGTCGAACTTCTTCTTGCGCTCGTAGTCTGCGATTTCCTTGTCGTCCTCAGCGCCCACCTTGAGAGAATGCACGCTTTCGCCCATGAAGAACTCCGTCGCCACGTCCATGGTCAACTTCAGAAACAACAGCTGGATGTCGAACGACGCGCCGTGGTAGTTGCGGATGTGCACGGCCAAGTTCTGGACGTGAGGCTCGAGCGTGGCAACATGGCCAATGTGTTCTCGGACGAAATGCGGCTTGAGCAACTCCCGCAGAAACTTCCACTTCTGTCCGTCCGCAACGAAGATGCCGTGGCCGAGAAGCGGCCCAAACGCCTTTTGGCGCTGGCCAAGGTCGAAGTCGTCGCACTGCTGCGCCAAGATGGCTTTGAACACGGCCGGGTTTGCCGACGCGATGAAGTTGGACCCCAAAAACGAGATCGAGATCGTGTCCGATTTCGCGTCCTTGAGCTGCTGGGCCGTGAGGTCGAGAAGCTTGCCGTTCTGGGACGCATCCCTCAAACTTCTGACGAACGTAATTAGAGACCCTCTCGCTTTGATTGGTGGTGCGGTGCGCCATTTGCGGGCGAGATACGCATACTTTGCCTTGCGGTAGAGCCAGGTGAGCACCACCGCGGCGACCAACGTCACTAGCACATTGGTGTAGCCAAATGAGTAGTCAATCATCATGATGGCGCGACTCACAGCCAATGGCAGAGACCTTATAAATTGCCGTTGGCTGCTCAGTGTATCGCCCTGTGCAGTCAATCGCGGGGAAAACCGTTGTACAGGTTGCTCGACACCTGAAAATGCTCGACTCTTGCTTATTGCCGCGCTTCCTGCTTATATCCGATCCGTTCCAAAGCCCGCACTATTCTACGACGCTACTCTGGTGCCAATTGTCTCTGCGACGTGCCATGCTAGACAATTGCCGTAGCAAGTGCATCTTGTAGCACCTCAGGATCAGACTGTGCCCCGCGAGCCCCACTCGAGGTGCATGGAATGAGCATGTAAACAGCCTAGTTTATTGTTAACCCTGATCAGTCATCACCGGAGTTTCCAATCATAGCACCGCAGCTTATTTCGGACGTGACCGCGTATGTAGCGCGTGGTATCGGAGCAAGGAAGATTTAAGTCCGTGCCCGCCTATCCATTTTGAGCATTACCCCTCGCCAATACGATCTTCTTGTGGTTAATGCAAGGCCTTTTTAGTCTAGCCAAGTCTAGAGGCAAGTCAGGTGACTACTGGTGTACTTGTAGCAAGGTTCGGCCTGGTGGGGCTGGATAGCGTTGAAAGGTGACCGTAGACAGTTCCAGTGAGCATATAGATTGTCTGATTTATTTTCGATTTTTTGGTTTATAGCTTTTGGCTGGATTTGAGAAGTGCGACTTGTATACGGATTGTAGGGGCAGATATTGGGAAAAGTGCGAACGGCATAACCAACGCACGCGCTATGAGAGTGCTGCAGAGGGTCCGATTGTTACATCTGCTATGACTGCAATTGACCCATAAAGATGATAGTCCGACGGTGTTGGTATCATGGTGCGTCTAGCCCTAGTCTCACCCGAGTCTAGACTGCGCCGTATTTGGAAAGCCGTGGCCAAGTATATAGAAATAGAGAGATAGAACAGAAATAGAGAGATGAGTAGATAGAGCTACGTCACATGGATCATGGGGTCATGTGGGTTTCGTAGATGTAGACCATGAATGTACTGATGTAGACCGAGTGTACGTAGAGGTAGACCGAGTGTACGTAGAGGTCGACCTAAGACCATGAGATGGATGTAGACTATGTACATGTGGACTACGTAATGGACGGGCGCTTCTGTGGCAGCGTGCAGCCAAGTCCGCTGGTGCATCATGCAAGTACATTGATACGTACAAGGCAAGTGGCTTAGAAATCAATTAACAAACGGCTATACGACTTGTCACGCTTAGATCAACAAAGCAAGGCCAGCAGCGACACCGGCAACGGCGGCTGGGACGGCAGCGACGGCGGCAACACCGGAGTAGGTGGAGACGGAGGCAGCAGAGGCAGCAGCAGAGTCGGAAGAGGCAGCAGAGTCGGCAGCGGCAGAGGAGTCAGCAGCGGCGGTGGTACCGGCAGCACTGGTAGCCTCAGTGGTGGCGGAAGTGGCCGCGGTGGTGGCGTCGGCGGAGGTGACGGCTGGCTCGGTGGAGGCAGCAGCGGTGGTCTCCTCGGTGGTAGAAGTGGCCTCGGTGGTGGCAGCAGCCTCGGAGGTGGTGGCAGCGGTGTCGGAGGTGGTGGTCTCGGCGGTGGTGGTGGCGGAGGACGAGGCAACCTCGGCAACGGCAGCAGCCAAAGAGGAGGAGGCAGCGCTGTCAATGAGCCAGTATGGGGAGGCGACACCGGCAGACGAACAGAGGGAGGTGGCCAAGGAGGTGGCGGCGGCCACGTCGGAGCCGGAACAGGCGGAGGCGAAGCAGTCGGCGACGTCGGAGATCCAGGCGGAGATCACACAGAGACAGCCAGTGTCCCAGTACGGACATGGGGTCGAGGAGGTGGACTTGGTGACACAGGTCTGGGCGCACGAGGGCAACAGGTCGTAGATCTTGTCGGCAAAGCCGTTGATGGAGGCCGTCTTGGCCACACTAGGGTACGTCTCGTAGCCGTTGGTGGTGGTGGTGGTGGCCGAGGCGAGAGCCAAGAGCGAGGCGACGGGGAGGACAGAGAACAACATAGCGAGCGAAATTGGTTGATGGAGCAGAGAAAAGTGGGGGTAGCCGGTACCTTTATACATGCGGCCCGCCGGGAGAGCCCGAGTCGGTAAACACTGGGCTTCCAGATTCATCCAGCGGTGCTGCGAAAATGGGTGTGCACTCTTCCCAAACGAGCCGTCTCTGGCAGTGTTTCGCCGCCACGTGCAGGCGATCGGCTGCTTTTCATGCGCCGTGCAGCACCACAACCGCCGAAACGCACCTTGTATGTACTTCCCGCAGCCCGGCCCTCCAGCAGTTGCCGCCTCGCAAATTACCATCGTCTGTTTCAGGAAAGCCGCATGCTCAAGAATGTTAAAAATAAGCTCTCCGCCGGGGGCCCCTGGCCGCGCCCGCGCGGGCCCGCTTCTGGGGCCCCACCGCGGTTTCGCAGCTGCGCGGCGTATGGGCTCATACCAGAGCGGCTGCGCGGCGTTATCGGTTCCATCAGTGCCATACAAGCCTCGGCCGGAAATACCGGCATTACGGCATCAGCCACTCGTCGCTTCGGGGCAGCCTTTGGCCGTAATTGACT
This sequence comes from Candida baotianmanensis, assembly GCA_030556145.1. Lineage (NCBI taxonomy): Eukaryota > Fungi > Ascomycota > Pichiomycetes > Serinales > Debaryomycetaceae > Candida > Candida baotianmanensis. The sequence continues at coordinate 66,982 of JANIJO010000030.1, read as the reverse complement.
CAGGGAGGCGTAGGCCACGGCGGACGCCTTCCGGCCCGCTGCTTTTGGAGTGGCTCAGTTAAGCACTCTGGTGCATCCGGCACGCAGATGGAATAGATACCCCGACTGCGGGCATGGTCTGCTAAAAAAGTCTCGCCCTCCGCGGATTTCTTGGCGCATGCGCGCTGAACGCTCTCTCTCGTTTAACGGTGCTGCAACGCCGCAAGTGGGCAAATTGGTAACAGCCATGGCTAGCCTCATGTTGCACCTCGCGACGGACAACTCGGTGCTCGCACCGCCACGCTTGCGTACACGAAATTGGGCCAATGATCGGACTTCTCGGGCAGAGCCGACTCTTGGCGACTTTGGCCGCCCACATCGTATAACGACCTCTGCCGACCTCCGCATCCCCTAGCGGTCTATCTCATCGCATCGTTATCAAGGAACGTCGCAGTACAGGTAGGGGGCCATCTGCTTCGGGTATCTTAGGGCATCTTAGGGCATCTTGAAGCATCTTAGAGCATCTCAGGCTAGGGCATCTTAGGCTAGGGCGACGCATGCTATGGTGATATCTTCGAGCACTCATATTCTAGGCTGCCTCTGGCATTGACTACATTCTGTAAGGCTGATATTACATTACTCATGACAAGAAGGAGAACGCACCCACGATCAACAAGAGGAGCACGTTGGCGGACTGCTGGAAAGCCATGCCAGAACTGCTGCTGGAACCTGTGGTGGCACTGGTGCTGCTGCTGTCGGTGGTGGACGATTCGGTGCCGCTGGTCACGGTGGAGTTGCCCGCACTGGTAGAGGCAGCAGTGGTGGTGGAAGAAACGCCTGTGCTACCGCCCGACACAAGAGCAGCCTCCAGAAGGTCGGTGGACACCGAGGCAGGCATCATCCAGGTGTTGGCACCGACAGAGGTACACAAGGACTCGGCCAACGAGGTGGCCTTTTGCACGTCCGTTCCGGAACACGACTCGGCGATACACTCACCGACAACACCAGACCACTGGGGCATCACGCACAAGCAGCCAGTGTCCCAGTAAGGGCAGGGCGTGCTGGAGGTGGAGTAGTCGACACACGCCTTGGCGCACTCTGGGAGCAAAGCGTAGATGGGGTCGGCAAAACCGTTGATGGACGCCGACTGGGGGACGGAGGGATAAGTGTCCCAGCCGGCCAGCACGACCGAGGCAAGCAACAAAACGGGTGTGAGATAGTGCATGGTAATTAGTCCGATTTGGTGATGTCGCCGTTTCCTGGAGAGTGTTAGTTTTATAAACTGATCAACGTCTCGGGCCTAACGGCACACCATGTACACTTCGCTGCAGACGAGAGACATGTCGGCCGAATACGGGGAACCGCTCCCAGGCAGGCAAAATCTCGCATCCTGCATCGCTCCAAGTGCATGCGTCACGCACTGTTTCATTGCATGAGGGCAATGTGCAAGCGGCTAATTTGTAATCTTTTCTATCAATAGCTAAATGGCGTGGTTGTCCACAGACAACTCCCGCTCACCTGCGCCAACGGCACATACGAAATTGGGATACCGGCTGATGCACCGACTCCCTTCAATGGGTAGAAATGCACGTCCCAACATATGGCATATACGGCAAGAGGTTGCTCGGTAATGGCAAGAGACGCACGTCCTGCAAGCGATCCATTAGATAAAATTTTCTCAATCGTCGCCCGAAAAGTCCGCCCACGTCTACGAAAAACCTGCTGAGCGGTTTTTCCAAGGCGCAGGTGCTGTATGCCAATGCCGGCGACGTTGCTTTTTGATGCGCCCGTCCACCTCCCCGTACTTCTCACATATATTGTCGTCTTCATTTGCCGAAATTTTCCCTCCACGCATACGTTGTACCCCGCCGTACAGGAAAGGACTTATCGCTGTTAAGTCTGTGATTTGCATTTATACAAAAGACCCGTTAATCATCTGTGCCCGTGAAACTCAGATTCCCGTACCCTACAGCTAAACAGACACCATGGCTATCGATCTCGCGGATCAGTACTTCGTCGAGAAGGACAGAAACAAAAAGTACATGTGGTTGTCTGTCATTTGTTCTATTCTACTCCCCGCCATCCACGGCCTACTTTTCGTGTGGATCCCCTGGAGGCTACGGGCTAAGAGACCACAGGACTCCCTCGCACACAAGCAGTACTTTAGCTTTTTAAAGTACCTTCAGATCGTGAACAAGGTGTTCAAGATCACCGTGTTTGGCAAGAGCTTCTACTACCAGCCCAGTTTGCTCATCATCATGGCCATCCACATCGGCATCAACGCCGCGTTCTGCATTGTCCACACGAAAGACATCACCTACGAGACCCACTACTACATCGTCTCCAAGAGAATCGGCAGAGTCTCCATTGCCAACTTGCCCATGATTCTATTGTTCGTCGCCAAGAACACGGCAGTGTCTGCCGTTTCGGGGCTCACAGCGGACAAGGGCGTTTTCTTCCACAAGTGGCTTGGCCGCTTCATGTTCCTCACGGCTATCTTGCACATGTACTACAGTCTCAAATACTGGTTGGGTTTGAACTTCATCATCATGGTGAAGATCCCACCACAGATTTTCGGCTTCATTGCCTTTTCGTGCTTGGGCATGTTGAACGTGGCCTCGCTCCGGTTCATCAGAAACTTTGCCTTTGATTTCTTCTTGGTCCAGCACAGAGTGTTCAACTTCATCATGTTGTTGCTCGTCTACTTCCACAACGGCGCCAACCACGCAGTGGTCATTTTGGGCGTCCATCTCTTGGTGCTCGACCGGATCTGCTGCAGAGTTTTGGGACTTCTCCACAAGTACAAGGGCCCAACCAAGGGCCAGAGTGAGTTTGAGATTTTGGACGACACCACCGTGAGAGTGAGCATCCCAATCACGATCCACGGCTCCACTGAGGAAGACTTCAAGTGGTGGAGGTGCTTCGTGCCTCGCTACGGCAACTGGAGAGCAGGACAGCACGTTTTGCTCAACGTTTCCAAGGTTTCCTTCTTCCAGTACCACCCATTCACCATTGCGTCTTGTCCCGACAGCGGCAAGATGGTCTTCGTCATCAAGGTGCAGAAGGGCTTCACCAAGAGATTGCTTCGAAAGTTGAACAAGATGTCCGACCTGTTGGACGCTGAGTCTACGGTTGATAATGAGGTGGACACTGCTGAGCTCTCCAACTCTTCTCCTGCTGCCAGCAGCGTCAGCTCCGTGAGCTCCGTCAGCTCCGTCAGCTCCGTCAGTAAATTGACCCCACAGACCGAGGCGCCTCTCAAGATCACCAGTGTATCCGTGCAGAAGTTCCAGAACGTGCTCTCTCAGTTTACCAGGCCCGAGATCTTGAAGCTCAACGCGCAGATCAACGGTCCTTTCGGCGGCACCTTCCAGCCTCTTACCAAGTTTGAGTCTGTCATGTTCTTCAGCGCAGGCTCTGGAGCCTCCTTCACCTTGCCCGTGGCATTGGACTTGTTGAAGACGTTGAAGCGCAGAGACGATGCGGACGACTTCTTGTACCGTCCTATGAAGTCCAAGGTGGTCATCGTGATGGCCATGAAGAGGATGGCCAACTTGCAGTGGTACGACCACCTCTGGGAGGAGTTCCTTCCCTTCTTCGACAATGGCAGAGCGCAGTTGTTGCTCCACCTCACGCAAGAGGAACCTGCCGTAATTGACCAGACCATGGACAACTTGGTCACCTCCGACAAGTCTGAGGGCGACAAGTCTGCCCTGGAAAAGGTCTACACCCTCACCAAGGACATGAGACACGACAGTTTCGGCTCCACCAGCGACAGCACTTCGTCCATGTCCACATCGGGTGTTTCCATCACGTACGCCCGTCCAGACTTTGAGGGTCTCATTGGCGCTGCCATCACCGAGCTCAACTCCACAAGCTACAGAAAAGCGTTTGCATCCTTGGGCTGTGGTCCTGGAGGATTCAACCAAGAAATTAAGAGGTCTTGTGACAAGTACAGAAGGGTCAAGGGTGCTCCAGATGTGTACTGCTACAACGAGAGTTTCGACTAAGTATCTATTTTTTATGTCAGCATTAACAAGTCATGGTTGCATTTTTCGTCACTCAATTGTAGATTGGTAGGCTTCTCAAAGTGGTGCGTTAATGGGGCCCGATATGGCCGGACGACGCAAGCCACCTCCGCGTGCGCAGCATGCGTCAGTATGCATCCGCGCCTCCTCAAAACGTTTATCAGCGATATTTCCGAAACAACGATTGCTCATAATCTAAGCCCTGTAGCTCGGCTCTTGTCCTGCCGTAGCTTCGTATTACGAGAATCCCCCTAGAATTGGCGCATTTACGGGTTAGTGACAATTGTTGCATTGTTGGAATCTATGGACCGACGAAGATGTAAAAAATCATATTGAGAAAAGATCGAAATTGTTAATGGATGAAAGAGAAAAATCCCCCTTTATTTGAAATGAGTTGACTAAGCAGTCAAGCCAAGGGCGAAAACGGCAAGGCCAAAGATCCAGGTCTGAGGAGAAGCCATGGCACCAGAGTTCACCTGATCGATAGTAGCAACTGTCAGAGTTTCGGCAGAGGCAGAATTCTCAACAGGGGCAGAAGTCTCAACAGAGGCAGAAGTCTCAACAGACGTCTTTTCTGCGGCCACTGTAGTTGCCTCCACAGGAGAAGTGACGGTGGTGGCGGACGTCTCGGCCGCTGCCACGGTGGTAACCACCTTCGTCTCATCACCCTCGACGGTAGTGTAGATGTAGGTGGTATAGGTGGTGGCCACGTCAGGAGTGTCAGCAGTTCCAGAGGTGACGGTTGTGGTAACACCATCCACCACTGTGGTGTAAGTGGTGTAGGTAGTCTTGTCAACAGTGACTACAGATCCAGAAGTGACGGTACTAGTAACACCATCCACCACAGTAGTGTAGGTGGTATAGGTGGTAGTCTCGCCGGTCGTGACTGGACAGTCAGTGGTCACAACGGTAGTCACACCCTCCACCACAGTAGTGTAAGTGGTGTAGGAGGTGGTGTCCTCAGTGACGGGGCATTCGGTGGTCACGATGGTAGTGACACCATTCACGACGGTGGTGTAAGTAGTGTAAGATCCGGCGTTAGTGGACTCAGTAGCAGGACAAACAGTGGTCACAACAGTCGTCACGTCGTCCACAACAGTGGTGTAGGTGGTGACAGGGCCGGTTACAGTCACGCATTTGGTGCAGAGAGTGACAGTCACAGTATCAGAGTTGGTCACGACAACAGTAGTGTCGTCAACTGTAGCAGTCGAAATGACCTCGGAGCTGGAATTCTGAGTGGTGATGGAGCCACTGGCGGAGTTAGAAGTCGAAACGGAAGCACCAGTGTAAGAAGCAGTTTCTTCCACAGTGGAGGATGCAAAAGAAGTGGCAGGGTCAGTACCAGTAGACGAAGATGAAGCCGAGACAATCAGCGAGACGGATGACTCGCGGTACACAGTGTACTCGACCTCCCAAGTGACGTAGGCACGCTTGGAGCTGGTGTAAGTCATCACGTTCATGGTGTTGTGGAACTCATTCACGTCGTCAGACGCAGCGGTGCCAACAAGGTGAACGTAAAGAACCTCGCCATCCTCAACGACAACAGGAATATCAGCGACATAGCTCGTGCCGTCGCAGTTCACGTAGTAGGTGGAGGCTTGCTCTGAGGCACTTGGGACACCCTCGGAGTTCAAGTCCGATCCAACGTAGCCGTAAGTGACCTCACAGTTGAAGGTGTAAGAACCGTCATTTGTGGACTGGAAGATAACTCTCTGCCATGGGCCGGCACCAGATGGGACGTAGATGTACCATTCTGGGTGGTCTTCCACCCAAGATCCGGTCATGTAAGGCTCATCTGTTGGGTATGAGACAGCCGAAGAGGCAGAGGGCGCAGTTCCTGAAGTGGAAGCAGAGGAAGCAGCATCAGACGAAACAACACTTGAAGAGATAGTCGCAGCGCTGGATTCCTCAGTAGTCGAAACTCCGGAAGCCGACGAGAAGTCAGACGTGGTAGAGAAGTCAGACGTAGTGGACACAGAAGACACATAGGGGTCCGAAGAAGTTGCAACCAGCGAAGAGGATGCACTGACAATCAGCGAAGACACGGCGTCGCGGAAAACGGTGTATTCGACCAGGTAGGTAGTGTAAGCACGAGTAGTGCTCAAGTAGGTCATGACGCTCATCGTGTTGTGGAATTCGGTCACGTCTTCAGAAGTTGCAGCACCCACGAGATGGATATAAAGCACATCACCATCGGCAACAACGACCGGCACATCCGCGGTGTAGCTAGACTCGTCGCAGTTGACGTAGTAGGTCGAAGCTTCCAGAGAGGAAGCGGGAACACCCTCAGAGTCGACGTCAGTGCCAACATACCCGTAGGTCACTTCACAGTTGAAGGTGTAGGAGCTCTCAGCGGACGACTGGAAGATCACTCTAGACCATGGACCAGCACCGGATGGAACGTAAACGTACCATTCTGGGTGGTCAGTCACCCACGAACCAGTCATGTAGGGCTCATCAGTAGGATAAGAAACAGCAGAGGCAGCGGAAGAAGCTGCGGAAGAAGATGCTGCAGAAGATGCTGCAGAAGATGCTGCAGAAGATCCATAAGTAGAAGAAATGGAAGAAGCAGTGCTCTCAGTAGACGAGCTCTCAAACGTACTCTCAGTAGACGAGGCATAGGTGGAAGAGACCTCGGAAGTTGAGGAGACAGAAGACACATAGTCCGCCGAAGAAGTTGCAACCAGTGAGGAGGATGCACTGACAATCAGAGACGACGAGGCGTCGCGGAAGACGGTGTATTCGACCAGGTAGGTAGTGTAAGCACGAGTAGTGCTCAAGTAGGTCATGACGCTCATCGTGTTGTGGAACTCGGTCACGTCTTCAGATGTAGCGACACCGACGAGATGGATATAAAGCACATCACCGTCGTCGACCACGACTGGAACGTCAGCAGTATAAGTGGAGTCATCGCAGTTAACATGGTAAATGGAAGCCTCCAGCGAAGAGCCAGGGACACCCTCGGAGTCCACATCAGTGCCAACATACCCGTAGGTCACTTCACAGTTGAAGGTGTAGGAGCTCTCAGCGGACGACTGGAAAATCACTCTAGACCATGGACCAGCACCGGATGGAACGTAAACGTACCATTCTGGGTGGTCAGCCACCCACGAACCAGTCATGTAGGGCTCATCAGTAGGGTAAGATACAGCTGCAGCTGACGAAGAAGCAGATGCAGATGCGGATGATGAAGCGACAACTGAGGATTCCGCAGAGGAGGCAACGGAGGATTCCGCAGAGGAGGCAACGGAGGATGCCTCAGTAGAAGAAGCCTCAGCAGAAGAAGCCTCAGCAGAAGAAGCCTCAGCGGAAGATGAAGCCACCGACGAAGCAACAGAGGAAGCCTCGACGGAAGAAGGAGCCTCAACAGAGGAAGAAGCCTCAACAGCAGAAGACGCCTCAACAGAAGAAGAAGCCTCAACAGAAGAAGAAGCCTCAACAGAAGAAGAAGCCTCAACGGAAGAAGCCTCAACAGAGGAAGAAGCCTCAACAGAAGAAGCCTCAACAGAAGAAGAAGCCTCAACGGAAGAAGCCTCAACAGAGGAAGAAGCCTCAACAGAAGAAGAAGCCTCAACAGAAGAAGAAGCTTCAACGGAAGAAGCCTCAACAGAGGAAGAAGCCTCAACAGAAGAAGAAGCCTCAACAGAAGAAGAAGCTTCAACGGAAGAAGCCTCAACAGAGGAAGAAGCCTCAACAGCAGAAGAAGCTTCAACGGAAGAAGCCTCAACAGAGGAAGAAGCCTCAACAGCAGAAGAAGCTTCAACGGAAGAAGCCTCAACGGAAGAAGCCTCGGCAGAAGACTCAACAGAAGACTCAACAGAAGATTGAGCGGTCGAGGCAGTCTCGGTCGACGAGCCATCGACAGAGGTGATCGCAGGCGAGTACGACTGCGAGGACACCGCGCTGGACGTGGCTGCGAAGCTCGAAGAGGAACTCTCCTCCGTCTGCGCCTCAGCAGAGGCCAAAGCCGTCTTCGCGGCGTTGTTGATGATCCAGTAAGGACTCCACACACCCGCGGCAGAACACAAGGATGTAGCCAACGAGGTGAAGCTGGCGACATCTTGTCCCTTACAGGCGCTTGCCACACAATTGCTGACTGCCGAACCCCATGGGTTCATCACACAGAGACAGCCAGTGTCCCAGTACGGACATGGGGTCGAGGAGGTTGATCTTGCGGCACAGGACTTGGCGCAGTCGGGCAACTGGTCGTAGATGCGGTCGGCGAAGCCGTTGATGGAGGCCGTCTTGGCCACACTGGGGTACGTCTCGTAGCCGTTGGTGGTGGTGGTGGTGGTGGCCGAGGTCGTCGAGGTCGTCGAGTCACTGGAGGCGGCGGAGCCGGCCGCCAATAGCGTAGCGAGCGTGAGGATTTGAGCGTACATGGCCGCTCCAAACACCCCATTCGCAGCTTTTATAAGAGAGTCGCTGTGCGCTTTTTGCAGTTGAACCGTGCTGCCGCACTCCTGCGTACGCCGGCAGGCGCATTGCAGGTGCATGCTCCGGTTGCACATCGTACAGCGGCCACCCGAACCATATTCCTTGGCTTTCGTCCGTGCGGAGGACCCACCACTGGCGTTTACCGAGAAGCATCCGCCGGCAGGCTAGAGCTCGTAACTTGTGGCACGCTAGTGCAACGCGCAGAGCGAAAACACGCTCCACCGCGCCAAGAAGATTGCAGTTTTTAAGTGCAACTCTGCGTGTCCGGACAGTTGCGTGCCCAGATGCGGCTTCCGTTGATCGGCTTGTAGTCGAACGGTCCAGGTCCTGCGTCGCTTTTACCGGCGCCACATACGACGGGGCTTGTGCCGTAAAATGCGGGCTTTACCGCTGGGCCTGAGCATATCGGCCAAGCCTTCCTGGGGCCAATCACCCGCGGAGGGTGGATGCGGCTGGCCAGGATCCCCATCGGCCCGAGCCGGACTTGGCCTGTTTGATGGCAGGATGTTGACGCTGCTCCGGACATACGGGCGTACTTATCGCTCGCTTGCATGGTCTTGGCAAGCCGGGGACATCAGTGGGACTTATGCCGTCTCCACCTGTGCGTCCACCTGTGCGTCCACCTGTGCCTCCGATGTCCACCTGTGCCTCCTGCTCCACCAGGTGCGCCTCCTACCTTATCTCATCCATCTCCCAAATGACACTGTAAACGTTGAATCTACCCATTTCAAATTTGACCGAACACTGGATTCGCATGGAGTCTTTGATACAGTTTTGGAGATTACGAATCTAGAAATATTCGGCGCTGGAGTTCCAACCGTCATAATAGGATCCACACTTCGAAACAGTGTGGCCAATTCGGCCATTAGCCTTTGGGCACTCGCTCTATTTCACTAACTGTGTGTCATCAGCTCTGACTCACTGCTCCTCGCACCCAGCCATGAGCCCCTACCCATTCTATACTGTCTCTCGCGTCCTGATTGGCGCTCGTACGTAGTGCAGTCCCCCCACATTTTGCGCGGAAAACACTCCACTTCTCCAGATTCTCATGTTCAACCGCTTCAGCTCACGCCGCTCGGTGGTCCACTCCACCAAGGGCATGGTCGCCTCCTCGCAGCCATTGGCGAACGCTGCTGGACTTCGTATTTTGGAAAAAGGTGGCAACTGCGTCGACGCAGCGGTCGCTGTAGCGGCCGCACTTTGCGTGACCGAACCTCCGTCTACAGGGGTAGGCGGCGACTGTTTCGTGCTCTACAGAGACCCAGAAACAAAGGAGATCCACGGGTTGAACGGATGTGGCAAGGCGCCCCGGAAATTGTCCATAGATCTCGTTAGACAACAACACCCAGAGTGGACTCACAGGATCCCTGCCAACAGCGTGCACGCCGTGACAGTGCCCGGAACAGTGGCTGGTTGGGTCGACTCGGTGGAGAAGTGGGGCACGGGCCACCTCTCGTTGGGAGAAATTCTCCAGCCGGCAATTGACCTCGCAGAGAACGGGTTTGCCGTCTCTGAGGTGGCAGCACACATGTGGAGCGGCGCGCTGAAGAGATTGGTTCGCCAGAGCGGCGACAACGCCAAGGTATTCTTGAACGAGGACGGCTCGTTCTGCCGCGAGGGCCAGGTGTTCACCAACAAGCCGTTTGCGAAGCTACTCAGGCTAGTGGCTGAGAAGGGGAAGGACGGGTTCTACCAGGGCGACGTGGCCGAGCAGATCGTGGCCAAGATCAAGGAGAAGGGTGGTGTCATGGAGTTGGAAGACTTGGCGTCGCACACGTCCAAGCTTGTCGACCCAATTTCGATCGACTTTTTAGGCAAGAGACTCTGGGAGATCCCGCCTAACGGACAGGGCATTGTGGCTTTGCTAGCGTTGGGGTACATCCGTGAACTTGCCAAGGCTAAGCAGGTTGTTTTGGAGGAGTTGGAGCACAACTCGGCGGAATACTTGCATCTTTTGGTGGAGGCAGTGAAGTTGGCCTTCTATGACTCGGAGCACTTGGTGGCCGACACCGAGTTCCACCCGGAAATTGACTACCACGAGGCATTGAAGGAGAGTTTCTTGGCGAGACGGTCGTCTCACATTCGCAAGGACGCTGTGCTTACAAGAGAAGATATCGACGCCGTGCCAAACCCCATGTACAAGGGCGACACGGTGTATTTCACCGTGACGGACAAGGAAGGTGGTGCGTGCAGCTTCATCAACTCTGTCTTCAACGCTTTCGGGAGCGGCATCATCCCCGACAAGTACGGGTTTGCTTTGCAGAGCAGAGGAGCCAACTTCAACCTCAGCGAGAATGCCATCAACAGCTTGGAGGGAGGCAAGCGGCCATACCATACAATCATCCCGTCGATGGTGACGGATGTCGAAACCGACGACCTCTACGCCTCGGTTGCTTGTATGGGAGGCTGGGCGCAGCCGCAAGCGCACGTCCAGATCTACATGAACATGGTGCTCTTTGGGTTCTCGCCTCAGGAGGCGTTGGATGCGCCCCGTTTCTGCTTGGAGCCCAATGAGGAGTTCAGACACGGGGACGTCGGCAAGGGGTCGCATGGACCTGTCTCCACCCCAGCTACACTCGTGCGTTTGGAGCAAGGCATCAGTCCAGAAGTTGTGAAGAAATTAGAGGCAATGGGCCACGTCGTGAGTCCGCTTGAAGGCTACCTGCGCGAGACGTTTGGAAGAGCACAGTGCATCAAAAACATCGGCAACGGAAAAGTTGTTTGGGCCGCTGGTTCGGACTTGAGAGGCGACGGTGCGGCCGTGCCCCAGATCTGAACAGTTACTGAACGTATATCACCGAATACAACACTGAATGTTACACAATACTAAGTGCTACTGATCACTAAACGTTATGTCATAGGTATTAAGCTGTTAACTTTTTCAATTTTAGAAGAAGAGACTAATTAAGCCCCAGATGTCGATGGTACCATCGAAACAGGCGAGCACGAAGTTGAGCACCAATTTGAGGTAGGTTGTGCTGCCGATAATGTCGCCGGCGATGGACAAGACAATTCCGGAGTCGAGCAATGCAGTGAACAATGAGGACAAGGTGACGATCTTGTTGTCGACGAGGTACTTGACCAAGTTGACGTCGAAGTCGTACCAGTCCGAGTCCACGATGGCATTATACACGACGTTGACACCAAGTCCCGACTTGTCCAACGACTCGCAAACCAGCTCGATGTTGGCGTTGGAGCCAATGAGGGCGATGACCTCGGAGTAGACGGTGTCGACAATGTCACGCTTCTCGACCTGGTCGAGACCCTCGTCCTCGAAACGGGCATTGATCTCGGTCAACAAGGCGGCGATGTTAATGTCAGATCTTTTGAGCAACTCCTCCAACTCCTCGGAAGACAAGTCGTCACGCTTGAAGATGCTGCTGATGATCGACGTGACACCGCTGAGGATGCTGCTGGCAACGCTGGCCGTGGTAGTGGCCGCGGCGGTGCTGGAAGTCTTGGTGGTGGTGCCAGTGGTGGTGGCAGTACCAGTGGTGGCAGCAGCAGTAGTGGCAGTGGTGGTGGCCGCAGTCGTGGCGGTTCCAGCAACAGCGGTGGCGGTGGTGGAAGTCGCCGTGGTGGCAGCAGTGGTGGTGGTGGAAGAAGAGGAGGAGTCCAAGCCAAAGAGGCCCAAGATGCCGCTAAGAAGACCACCGCTCGAGCTCGAGGTGGAGGTCGACGTGGCGGTGGAAGAAGTGGCAGTGGCAGAGGCAGTCGAGGTCGACGTCGAGGAGGTGGACGTGGAGGACGAGCCCAAGCCGAAGATGGAGCTCACCACACTGGTGACACCGCTCAAGAGACTGGAAATAAGACCACCAGAAGACGAAGACGAGGAGGAAGAAGTGGAGGTCGTGCTGTTGGAAGACTCGCCCTTGTAGTCCTCAACGATTGCAATGACACCAGGCCAGACCTCGTAGTGCTCCAAGAACAAGAGCACAAGGTCAAGGCCCAAGTTTGACTCGTCCGCAGCCTCTAACAACGAGGTCAAGTTCTTGGTGGTGATCAAGTTGGCGATGAACTTGATAATCTGCTGCTGAGTGAGCGACACCTCGATGGCGGCTTTGACGGCAGCGACACCCGTGCCGGTTGTGTTCAAAGTCGTGAAGAGGTAGGTGAGCGCAGCGTTGTCTCTCTTCTCCAATGGGGAAAGCTCCCTGAGCGAAAACCCCGGCTCAATGTCTCTCACCTGGAACTCACCCGCTGGGTTGAGTCCCTGCACGTCGACGGGCAAGGCCGACGTAAAGGTGAATAACGAGAGTAGAAGGAAAATGGGGTAGTAGGAACAAAGCCTCATTTTGGGTGCGAAAAAATAGGGAAAGAATGCGTCAGACAAGTCAGCCCCGAGATCTCAGAGGCTTTATACTCGTTCTTCCAGATGCCGAGTGGAGGGGAACTGAATTGCCTCATTGGATCTGTTTAGGTGAATATTGCGATTACATTTCTATAAACGGAGACTGGTTCTCGAAGCGGAACAGAGGCTGCGATGGACTATTACTCCTTTGGGTAAATCTGTACTGCAGATTGTTGCCGCACCCTCAATCACCGTGGGGCTGACAGCGGCGCCTCGCAGCCAAGTCCCCCAGCCGTTCGTAACTGGATTGAGGCGGCTGTTGTGTGAAGGGTTCTTTGACGTGCATCTGGCATTTTTTGCCACGTCAAGCAGTTTGTTTATTCCGCCCGTGGCCTCTCGGGCAAGCACACACCCGTACACCACAAATAAGCTTCGATGCAGCTTGGCTCGATTGGGCAATGAATCTGGGGGACAATACGAACGACCTACGGTCAGGGGCAATGAAACGATGGGGGCATGCAATGATGTGAATGGTATGTACGCCGCACAGTATGAGGTTGGCATAAACTGGTTTTGGTCCCGTTACGCCATGGGGTCGAAGAAGTTTTGCAACTTGGTGTTGCGGAACACCCGCATACCCATGGTGGAGCCGGCGGAGAAGTCAAAGCGGAGACGGGCCTCGGCAAAATCTGAGATCGTGCGGGCCATGCGGCGCCTAAAGATGGTGAACAGCACGAGGGAGTACAACATGCCCACATACAAGTCGAGGCGCCAGTGGTGGTCCAAGTAGATGGTGGCCCACCACTGGAGGACGACAAACGCCAACAACAAGAGCTTCGCAAACGTCCAGCGAGCGTAGTAGCTCACGAACAAGAAGCTCATGACGGCCATAGCCGAATGCAAAGAGGGCAACGCGCCAAACACGATGGGCGATGCATGGAAGCCTTTGTCCACGAGATGAGTTCCCGTGGCAAACGGCGCACGGGTCAAGCCTGCGGCGTAGCCCGGGGTGTCGTAGGTGGCCACGCCGTGCTCACCCTTGAGGAGGATGAACCATGGAGGGGCGTTGGGGAAGGCCAAGTGGGTGAGCACGCCCGCGATGTTTTGGGCGCCCAATGCGAAGGAGAAGAGCTTGAGTGCGCCAGGAGCATGGAACACGTAGAGCCAGATGGCGGTGAAGAGGGGTACACAAAAGTGGCCAATCACGTACAGAAACCACGCGACAATGTCCTTGGGCGTGGTGATGGGCCGCGCGAGCCAGTGGTCAAAGTTCAAGAGAAACCACAGCGCTGCGAGGAGCACGCAGGGCGCGAGCTGCCACTTGTCGGGCGCAACATACGAGCCCGTGCTGCGCTTTTCGAGCACCATCTTGCGGTTGATGCTGTGCGCGTTGAGCGCGGTCTCGGTGCTGGTCATGCCCGGAACGAGTTCCAATGGCGGGATGTGCGGGTGGTCCTGGAAATCGACCGGCGCGCCGCCGTGCAGCGGGATCGGGCTGAGGTCCTTGTCGTCGGCGTCGAGCGCGGCCATTTCCAAGTCGCTGTCGCCGGAAAACGACGAGGCCAGCAGGGAGGACTCGAGTTTCTGGTAGACGCAGACCTTGGTGCGGTAGAACTTGAGGTAGAGCAACCACGCGCAGGCAAGGTTGGCCGTGATCAGGAGGAACGAGCCGATGGGCGAGGCGGTCACGCTGTACATGAAGGTGTCGACGTGGTAGGCCAAGGCAACGTGGATGGGGGGCCGGATGCTTTTCGGGATCAATCCGGCGTTTTTGAAGATGAGCAACCACGCAAACACCGGGGAGAAGTTGACGGCGAAGTTGAAGGGCAACGTGACGACGTTGCGCTCGTTGAGACCCAGCCAGAAGATGCGGGCTAGCACGTGGTACACGAACATGGGTGGCACGAGTGCCGCCGCCGCTATGCGTCGGGCCGAGGGCGGCATGGTGTGGAGTAGTACGAGTTGCCGTACGGTCACACGAACAAAAGATTCCCGAAACGGAGCAGCCGAAACGCCGGGAGGGGTTCGGGCGGCGGGGGAAGGTACGGTTTAACGAGAGTAGGACGCCAGCAGCGAGACAGCGACCGCTCGAGGGGTGAAGATGGGTGGAAAAAAAAAAGCGTAGAAAAATAAAAGGTCTGGTCTCGCGCCGTATTATGAGCGCGGCGGTGCGCACCCGCTGGCCACACGGGGACTCTGGCCCGCGCGGGTATGCCCAATGACTTGGTGCGCACACGGCGTGGCGCATGCTCGGGACAGCGCGGCCGTCGCCCACACGGGGTGCCGACCCGCCCCTACCGCCGCCGGCACATCTGGGGTTAAGCGAACCATTGTTATGGGTCGCGTGCGGCGCGCGGCGGAGGCACCGTGCGAAACAAAACCCCACTTGGCGCCGCGACTTTCGGTGCGCGGGCCAGAGGCGTGAGGGGCGGCCCCATCGCCGCGGGGCCAATTCCTGTGGGACGATGCGTGTTGTCGTTTTGCCTAGGGGCTGCTGCCTGCTGCTGCAGGGCGCGCAACCTGGGAGGCCGATTGCCTACCCGCTTCGCTGGCTGCAGGCGCAATCGCAAAGATCGGGACGGTTTTGCTCCCCGAAACATCCGACAGGGCATCGCGTCACAGCCGCAGCCTAGCCGTGATCGCTCGAGGTCATTTGACGTCTCTGGCGTAAGTCTTGGCAGTTTTACGCTTCACGTGATGTCTTTGCTCGGCCTGCGTCCCACCCCCCACTGCGCGGCCCAGTGTGCAAGCCACCGGAGATATGTAGTGTGGACCACCGCAGCAACCACGATGGGTCGAGAAGTTTACTTGCCGCGAGTATTACGAGCGGCGCGCGCTAGTGTGCACTGTTTTTTTTCGGGGAAAATATGGTGGGTTTTGAATTTTCTACGGCCATTCTACTTTGGTTGTTATGATGATGCGCGGCAGATCATCAGAAAAATAAAGATACCTCACCCCAAGTAGACGAGAAAAAATAGGAAAATCTAATTCCATAATTCGGAAATGAGGGGTAGCCTGTTTAGTTTAGGGGCGTCGAGTAATCGGGACGGGAGGGGTAGCCCAGAGATGGCGAGGTATGATGACGTTTGCTCTGGGGCACCGATAGGAGGCATAGCAGTCGGAGATAGGAGAAACGGATTTAACGAGAAAAAAAAAGAAATAAATAAAAAAGGCACGGAGGCATGAAGAGGAGTTTTGGGAGGTACGAAGCGGAGTTTCGGGAGGTACGGATTAGATTTCGGGAGGCACGGATGTAATAAAGGAGGTACGGATGTAAAAGCGGAGGTACGGATGTATGTGGGTCACTTGACCAGTTCCCCTTCCGTCGTGCCCTAGCCACGCCGAGCGCCGGTTCCGAAGTTACCCGCGTTGCCCCGGGCGCGCGCCCACACAACTGCCGGGC
Source organism: Candida baotianmanensis (assembly GCA_030556145.1). NCBI lineage: Eukaryota > Fungi > Ascomycota > Pichiomycetes > Serinales > Debaryomycetaceae > Candida > Candida baotianmanensis. Next base: position 50,844 of record JANIJO010000030.1, on the reverse strand, counting down.
CATCGCGCCGTTAGCTGCCGTCCCTAAAACTCCCGGGGTACCCCAGATTCCCCAGGATTTTCACCAACACACCTCATCCGCCACTACGCCTCCTCATGACCAAGAGGTTGACCGCGCAAGAGAAGCTGGCCCGCAAGCCCGCGCTGCGCGCGTGTACGTTCTGCCACTCTAAGCATCTCCAGTGCTCCAACAACAGGCCCTGCGACAACTGTGTCAAGCGGGGCATAGCGCACGAATGCCACGACGTCACGAGGAAAAAGGCCAAGTACATGTCCACCGGCGGCCCCGAGCAGGCCCAAGTGCAGAATCCTCCGGTCACGCTGCCCTATGTAGGGGATCACTTGCTACCGAACCCAGGCCAGCAACACCAACGCCAGCCGAGCTTGATGCCGCACACCAGCGCCAGCATGGCGGCGTCGGCGTCGCTCAGTACGGTGCGGAACCTCGAGGATTCCGCGTCGGCGTCGCCCACCCCGTCAACTACTACAAACTTCAACTCCAACTTCCTTAACCAAGAGTACATGATGTTGGGCGATCTCCTCTCGCGACCGCTGTCGCCGCTGCTGTTCGACTACGCCACGAGCGCACCGCCGCCGTTGGTGCTGCCGAACTTTCTCGACGCGGAGGCCGACACCAACCTGCGGCCGTTCATTTCGCTCTGCAACTTCCGGGACGATGAGCTGCGGCTGAACGACTTCAACTTCGACTTTGCCCAGCAGGACAAGCCGCAGTACGTGTCACCGCTCGTGTCGCACCACATCTACCAGACCGTGCAAGACATATACTCCAACAAGATCATCAACTTCGACTACCCGCTGTCGTACCACTCGCTCACCTTCTTCCTCAAGAAGCGCTTCGCGGTCGCGGACAAGTCCATCTCCCAAGAGGATAAGACCAACAAGCGCAACAACCTCCTCATCATCTTGAAGCTCATCGCGTCGTACCGGCCCACCTTCATTAGTGCGCACAAGTCGCTCTTCCAGCCGTTCGACTTCCAGTTCTTGGAAATGTCCTTCCAGCGGTGCCTCCTCGACTACGAGAACTTGTCGCGTCTCAATGCGTCGCCCACCATCATCTGGCGCAGAACGGGCGAGATTGTGTCCATGTCCAACGACTTGGTGGGACTTCTAGGGCTCAGCATCTCCGACATTCTCCTGAAGCGAACCTTCATCATGGAGCTCATGTACGACGACGAGTCCATCGTCGAGTACTTCCGTCTCTTCAAGTCCGTCGCCGTGGGCAACCTCCACCTGACCATCGTCACCAAGTGCAAGCTCATCAAACGGCCCACTGGCGACAGCCGCAACGTCGCCAAGACCAACACCAAGCTCAAGGACATTGACTTTATAGAGTTCTGCTCGGTGTGGACGGTCAAGCGCGACTTGTTTGACTTGCCGATGGTGATTGTGGGGCAGTTCCTCCCGGTGCTCATCAACTAGATGCAAGCTACCAGCAACTACCAACAACTATTCAACAACCAACAAAGCAACCAGCAAAGCAGCTATTCATGGACTTCTCAAGCATATTCATGGACTGCGCAAGCATATTCATGAGCTCGAGCATTACGAATGCCCAGCGTTCATGCTTGCGATATAAGGTTGAATGGGAATTTGCGCAAGCCTGCTGGCGAGCTTTGCACGAACTCATATGCATGTCCAAATTGGGCAAGTCCCCCATCTCTGGCTCTCGGCGCCTCTGGCGCCATAACTATTCCGTAATTTTCCGACCAGTTATCAGACAATGCGCTGGTGGGAGGGCGCGGCCATTCGCAGTCGCCACTTACATGCAGTATATAACCTGACGATGTGGAGTGATTTAGGGTGGAGTGATTTAACGGTGGAGTGATGACCTACCCCACAGGGTAGTATAAAAGGGAAGCAATGGCGGGAGTCAATCCACACTCAACAACACACAATAAATATTCAACTCACAATGATTGCACCCAGACACGCTCTTCTTCTTGGCGGTTTCTTGTACGGCTGCGGTGCGGTGTGGATGTCGCAGAACTACTACAGGCAGTCGCGCTTCAGAAAGATTTTTGTGGAGAGCGACCAGGCGTACGAAAAAGTGGAGCTTATGCACCACGCCTGAGCCTATTTATAACTAATGCAACGAATTATGGGAAATAGTGTAGGTACTTTAGGCCGGCAGAGAAGCTAGTTGCGGGCGCTGCACACAAGGACGCGGAAGGGTTACACGCGCCTCAGTCGCGTGCAGGAGGCAGCGTTGAAAATTTGCACGTTTTGGGCGAGGAGATTGATTTGCCACGCAGGCTGCTTGACATCCGGCTAATTGTGCTCCCTGTGCAGTGTTGTCGGCACTGTAGGGCGCTTGTTGCGAGTCCACGGCACCTGGTGACGCCATTGCCGGCAACTACTGCCGCCATTACTGCCAGGTCGCCCATAGCACCCGTCGCGTGCGCTTAGCACCAAGAAACAGTAGCGCCAGACCGGCTGGCGAGGGCGGGACACCTGGAACGCGGCGGTGCCGGCTTAGTGGCCGCAGGGAGAGATTTTTCGGAGGTACAATAAAAGCCTAACGGATCGGGGGCATCGGGGGAATGTGCCCGGTGCACAGCGCAGTAACCGACGCGCTGCAAGCACCATGCGAGAGAACCAACCCCGGTCGGACGACGCGTGGCGACAAGCCGTGGCTGGTGGGTGGCCGTGCGGTGGCCGGTGAGCCACACCTGCCACGGCTTGTCGTGCGTACCTGCGGGGCCTGCACGGCTGACGCTGCTCCAGCGAAACGCCGGTTGAGACGAGTGTGGGCCACCACTCGAACGCAGCGGCGGTGGCCCCGCGGACGCGTCGCCATGCGTAAACCCAGATTCGGCCCGGCTGGAATGCCCCCTGGCCCCTTCTGCGTGCGCGGCCCGCATCGTGTCGGAATGTAGGTTGCTGCCAGATGGTGCGGCGCAGACAGGGCCAGCCTAGCAGCGCAGCAGGGGCCCAGCGGAGCACGCGCGGAGCAGCGGTGCGTTCAGAGCAGGCCGGTGCACGGAGGTCCACCACTGTGGCCCCCGCCGCCGGGCGGGAACCGGGGGCCACCAGATCCAGCACGGCGGCCTAAAAACGGGCTCGGTGCAAATCCACCGTTCCCCGGTGCGGCAACGGCACGCCTCATGCAGGCGCCCCGTTCGTAAGTTGGAGCGAGCGGGCCCGCACACGGCCGCCCAGCGGGCACCGTAAGTGGCGCGGGCGGCGGCAGGGCACGCGGCTGGGCAGAGGGCCCTGGCCGCACGGGGGCCATTTGGTAACCGGATCGAGAAAAAGTGAGGAATGCACTTGTCCGGTTGCGCAGGCTCTGCATCCTGCGTCCGATTGCGCATGCGGGAGATGCTGCCAATGTGCGCCGAGTATATTAAACCTCCACCCGCACCCATTCCGCCCGCACGGCACCATGGAGAAACAGGCCAGTCCCAGCGACAACCAGGTGGACAACACCTCCCACTACTCCGGAGCGTACTCCGACGAGTCCTCCTCCTACTACGAGGAGGAGGGCAACTTCTTCGAGCGCCTCGTCAACTCCTTCAAGCCCATCAACTTGGAGGACGACGGCATCGACACCTCCCACATGACCGAGTTGGAGAAGTCCGTCTACGCCACGGCGCGCCACCCGTTGGCCCGCCGCTTGAAGGGCAGACACTTGCAGATGATCGCCATTGGCGGTTCCATCGGTACGGGTCTTTTCGTCGGCTCGGGCTACGCCTTGTGGCAGGGTGGTCCCGCCGGTGTGTTGATCTCCTACCTCTTGGTCGGCTACTCGTTGTTCTGCGTGGTGATGGCGCTCGGTGAGATGTCCGTCCAGTTCCCCGTGTCCGGTTCGTTCAATGCCTTCTTCTCGCGCTTCGTCGACCCATCGTGGGGGTTCACCTTGGGCTTGTTGTACTCCTTGTCCTGGTTGATCTCGTTCCCCTCCGAGTTGGTGGCGTGCTCGTTGACCATCCAGTACTGGAACACCTCCGTCAACCCGGGCGTGTGGGTGCTCATCTTCTACTTGCTCATCTGCTCCATCAACTTGTTCGGCGTCAGAGGCTACGGTGAGGTCGAGTTCGTGCTCTCCATCATCAAGGTCATTGCGGTCATTGGCTTCATCATCGTCGGCATCTGTATCGTCTGCGGTGTCGGCAACCAGGGCTACATTGGTGGCACCTACTGGCACACGCCTGGTGCGTTCAACCACGGCTTCAAGGGTGTCTGCTCGTGCTTCATCTCCGCCGCGTTCTCCTTTGGTGGTGTCGAGTTGGTTGCCTTGGCCGCTTCCGAAACCGCCAACCCAAGAAAGTCCCTTCCAAAGGCCACCAAGCAGGTCTTCTGGAGAATCACCATCTTCTACATCTTGACCGCCATCATAATCGGCTGCTTGGTGCCGTACACCGACGACAGATTGCTCAGTGGCTCCTCCAGTGAGGACATCACCTCGTCTCCGTTCGTCATTGCCATCAACAATGGTGGCATCAAGGTGCTCCCCGACATCATGAACGCCGTCATCTTGGTGGCCGTGGTCTCTGTGGGTAACTCCTCCGTGTACGGCTGCTCGCGTTCGTTGGCCTCCTTGGCGGTCCAGGGCTTGTTGCCCAAGTGCATCGCCTACATCGACAGAAACGGTAGACCTCTCGTGGCCATCGCCATCACCAACGCCTTTGGCTTGTTGGGCTTCTTGGCCTGCGATGTCGAAAACCAGGGCACGGTCTTTACCTGGTTCTTCTCCATCTGTTCGTTGGCCGCTTTCTTTACCTGGTCTGCTATCTGCTTCACTCACATGAGATTCAGATGGGCCTTGGCCGCGCAGGGCAGAAACACGGACGAGGTGCTCTTTGTGTCTCCTATGGGCATCTGGGGCTCCATCTCGGGCTTGGTCATCTTGCTCTTGATCGTCGTTGGTGAGATCTGGGTATCCATTTTCCCCATCTACACTTACGGCGCTGCCAGCAACGAGACCTTCTGGGAGAACTGTCTTTCTTTGCCTTTGATGATCGTTTTGTGGGCTGGCTACAAGACGTACTCCAAATCTTGGGGTACCTTCATGGTCAAGTTGTCCGATATCGACTTGGACACTGGACGCAGAGAGTTGGACGTGGAGCAGTTGAAGCAGGAGATTGCCGAGGAGAAGGCAAACATCAAGGCCAGCCCAATCTGGTACCGTGTGTACAAATTCTGGTGTTAGGCTATTTAGGCTAGCATCGGGTGAACGTTGGGACCGATTAATCAGTGGACTCTGTCCGAGCACATTCAATAACATCCTCAGGATGATCTATATACCTTAATTCTTCAATACAGTGCTCCGTTGTCGTGATACATTAATTGTGTAAGCCTATGGTTGTTGCAGTTGCGACTCAGCCGACGATTGACTCACAGCAGGAGCCGGTGTTGCTGTGGGAGTGCCTTTCGCTGTCAGCGGGTCCGAGCCGTCTGCCTTTGAATCCTTCAACGAAGCAAGCAAGATGTCCTTTTGTTCTTGCGAAATCTGCACGGTTCCTCCTTTGGTGTGGGAGTACAACGGACAGGACTTGTTCGTTCTAATGTGTCCGAACGCACCACACGACTTGCACCGACGGTTCAAACTCTTTCCTTTTCCGATACCTTTACCACCAAAGGCCAAAGACCCGTCGGGCAAAAGCACAGTGTTTGCGTCAATAATTGTGCCACCAGCTGCAGCAGCCATATGCAAGGGGTCCTTTTGAGGTTTTCTGCCTTTACTAAGCTTAGCTCTCTTTTGCAAATTGGCAATCTTCTCTTCCAACGCCTTTCTCCGAATCTTGTTCATCTCGGCATCGTTCGTTGGAAGAATCTCATTAACATCGACCATCGACATCTTATCTCCCTCAATTTGCTTCTTGCGCTTAATGTAGGCCATGATCAAACGGGGGTCAGAAACGTACTCGACTCTTCTCTGAACGATGTTATTCTCGTCGCGAACGAGTCTTGTGATCTTAAGCATGTTCTGATCAGCAGCTCGCCTGCCCTCTGCTTTGATCTTGTCTTCCCGCTCCTTCTCAATTTTTCTTTTGATGAAGTCTTTGTGATCCACGGGCTTGTACTCCCTGTAAATGTCTTCTAGCGTATGGCCCTCTCTTTTGTCAACAGTCAAAGAACTTCTCTGGGCATACCAAATTCTAGAAATTTCATTCTCGTAGAGCTTTTGCTGATACGAGGCAGTGGTGTTCTTTGGAACTTGATCTTTGGGAGGAGGGAAGAGGGGCTTGAAACCATGCTTTTGCGTTGCTCTTAAGAACGAGAAGCCAAGCCCAATTCCTGTTGGGTCTCCCTCACCGTTCAATTGAAGCATAGCCTTGGTCTGGTTGGAAATAATGAAACTTCTGGAAGCGCTCCAAGGAGCGAGGCCCTCGTCAATAGTTTCATCAATATCAACATCTCTGTCACGCTTCTTTCTCTCTGGGTCCTTCTTGCCCTTCTCCTCATTTTCTCTATCTTTGTCCTTTTCCTTGTCCTTGTCCTTATCCTTCTCTTTCTTCTCTCTCTTAACATCCACTTTCCGAGAGTCGTCATTGTATAACGAGTCAATATCGTCCAAAACTTGCAGACCATGTTGCATACAATCAAGCAACGTCGCGTCCTCAGGCGTAATCATTGCTCTGATTTCCTCCTCAGTGGGCACTGTGTCACAGTTTCTGATCTTCCAGAAACCTTGGTCATCACCTTGACGTTGATACTCCATGAATTCCTTCAATCTTTGACGGTTTTGCATATCGTTTTGGTCGGGGAAGTGCAGAGCAATGTCCTTAACCGACAATCTCGCGGTACCGTTACGGTTCATTGTTCTGAAAACGACCATTTTCAACCTGTTCTTGGAAGTATTCGTAACCTTTCTGGAATGAGGAGCAGGGACTTCCACAGCAGGAAATAGATTGCCCACTGTAAATAGGTAATTCATGGGTCTCAAATAATAACGTTGGTGGTTTCCACATCCCAGGGAACGAACCATCAAGAAATCGGTCGATTTTGGCTCCTGCTTGAAGATGGGAGCACGGATCATGTTATTGTAGAGCGTTGGCACAAAGTCACCCTTTGCCACATGGCCAAAGTTCCAGAAGGGAGATCTATCTTCAACGCCCAAGACGTGCGTTTCTCCGAGTGGAGCCTTTGGCCGCGAGTTATCATCTTCACGTTCTTTTCTGTAATAGTTGATCAACTTGCTTGCCATGCCGAAATTAGACAAGACACGAGGGTACTCTTCTGAATACTCCATACCAATGAGCGAGGTTGTATCGGCGACGGTCAAGTCTGAGGTCTTCCTGAAAATTTCAGAGGCCGTCTTGCCCTTATCCTTCTTCTTCTTCCGGATCTTAGGCTTGGAGAAACAAATCAAAGAACCTTGCCTGATCTGGAACTTGGCTCTGTGGAAAGCTCTGGCCTCCTCCTGACTCAACTTGATCTTGTAGTATGGCGTCTGGAGACGCAAGGCAGGAACAGAGTGCTCGATGTTCAAGTTACTCAACTGACTTCTCACCTTGGTGTTGTAGTTGTTCTTCAACACCTCGTAACTCTTGTCGTTGGAAATGTTGTACTTCTGCTGGAGCACCTTCTGGTCAGATGGCACAATGGCCTTGGATCTCGTCGCTTCCTTGCGTTTCCTGTCGGGAACGAAGAGGAGGTTGGGGTCGTTCATGTTGAGCTCAAACTTCTCCGGGGCAACTTGGCCGTTGAAGATGTTTTCGTCTTCGTACTCCAACACGTCGTACCCGAACTGGTCTGTGACTGGGTTCTTTGGTGTGGCGATCTCCACGTCGGAGGAGCCTGCGTTGAGTATGTCGTCGTCGTTCCAGTCGGCCGTGGCCAAAATCAAGTCCTTGGAGAAATCGCCGAACTTGTCGTCCTCCACATTGTCGTGCTCAATGAAGGGCAACACCTTGACCTGGACAAGCAGGTCTCCGTTTCGCAGGATGTTGTCGAGGAAGTCCAAGTCCTTGGAGGTGATCTCTCTGATGCCTTTCTGCGCGGTGGTGTCTGGGACCTGCCGCCTGGACTTGAAGCTCTTCTTCTGGTCGGGCTCGATCTCCAAGGTGAGTTTTAGTGGGACCAACGGTTTGAGGTTTGGTCTGAATGCAATGGCCGGTCTCTTGTACGCGTAGTACTTGGGCTCGGCCACCACCATGAGGTGGTGATTGAACGGCTTGTGCGGCGAGAAGTCCGGGAAGTATTTCGCAACCATGCGTGCCTTGCGGCGAGATTGCATGTCGCCCACCAAGCGACGTAGCTTGGCCGCCTTCGCGGCCATCTGCTCCGGCGAGCGCCGTTTCTTGGGGAGCTGCTGCGCCACGTTCGACCCGTAGTAGTCGCCCGAGAGCTGGTCCATGTCTGCGTGGTCTTCCTCGAAACCGAGCCCCAAGTCGTTGAGGCCGTCGTCCTCGTAGCCAATCTGGTTGTTCATGTCGTGGAGAATGTCCACGCCGCCGTTGCCGGCGAGGTCCCCCACGTCCGCGCCACCAAAGTCCGCGTTGCCGCCGTTCTGCTCATCGTTGCCGAAAAGCGCATCGAACTCGTTGTCTGCGTTGTCCTGGAGGTGTTTCTCCTCGTTCAGTAGCGCGCCCGCGGTGTCCTGGCCCGCGTCGTCGTCGGCCAAGCTCTCGTCGTCCAACTCGTCGTCCTCGGCCAACTCGTCAATGTCTTCATAGTCCACCGCATCGTCGGCGTGCTTTGTCGTTCGCTCGGCAAAGATGTCGTCGATGACCTTGTCGTCGGGCACGTCAACGCCGCCTGCAACGATCAGGTTAAAGTAGTCGTCGCCGCCGGCAGACTTTTTGCCTTTGGCGGACATCGCTTGCGTTGTAGTTGGCGGAGAGGTTGTTTTATATAGGTAGGGAGGTACGGGTCCGGTGTCATGAAGCTCCCCAGAATGCCATGACAAACGCTTCTGACGAACGGCTTTGGATTCTACTGCTGGCTTGTTGGTATGCCGCCAATGTGTCGCTAATCGAAGGCTTTGGTGCGTGTCACGATCACTCATGCAACCGCACACGAAGGATACCTAGCGACGTCCAGCGTAACTTCACTCCCCAAGATATTCTACGACCCCTTCTCTTTCAATTGCGTTGCAGTATCACCTATTCTTGCGGTCTGTCTTGTCTACGATACATTTTGTCCACGGTACGTCTGGTCTCACTATCTATGTTGTGGTACATGATTCGCGCATGCTTAGCAGATACACCATGGAGTCCCAGCAGCCCCAACAGGAACACGTCGTGTACGTGCTCGACTGCCTGGCCGGCGCCGCCTACACCACCTCCGTGCGCTACCTCTACTCGTCCACCCACCACGTGTACATCTTGTCCCACATGCGCTTCCTACTGCTGTACCTACAGAAGATGATGCTGGCTGCCGGCCGCCAGAACTGCCGCGTGTCCATCCTCTTGGTCCACGGCCAGCTCGACGTGTTGCTTGACACGCTCACACTCCTTGTCCGCGAAACGCATCTGGAAAAGCACGCCGAATTGAGAGAGAGACATGTTGCCCGCTACAAGCGAGAACTCGTGCGGGCGGGCGGCCATGGCGCTGCGGAATTGGCTGCTTTCGAAGTCGCGTTGCCCGAGGGCCAGGCCGACTTGCCCCTCGCGTTCGACGTGTGCGTGGTGCAGAGCTGTGACGACTACTCCGACACGGCACACCTCGAAAAACAGAACTTGGCGCTCCAGCAGGCGCTCAGGTACGTGGCTGTGAAGCACGGCGCGGCGTTTGCAGCGGTGTCGGGGCTCCAGACGGCGTTGGACGACGCCAACACCATCGTGCTGTTGGCCAAGCAGCTTGTGGCGCCCGATCTGGGGCTGGGGATCCACCTCTTCGAGCCCGCAGGCACCCAGGCGACAGACTCGGGCGTTTACCTCCACTTGCAAATCGCTCCCGGGTGGGACACGTGGAACAAGATCCTCGTGCTTGCGAAAGCTGCACCGGAACTCAACGAGGGCGACGCGTTGGCCACGGACCAGCGCATCGGCGAGCTCGACGACCTCTACAGCGGCTACTTTGCCCAGATCGCCAGTGGTGCGGACGCCCTGGCTGCGAAGGAACAGCTTACTGCGTTTCTCGCTGGGCTAGTGCACGGCCCCGCGCCGAAAACGCAAGTTCCACCGAAAAGCATCACCTACCACGACATTGTCGCGTCGCTCGCAACGTGACCCGCAAGGTGACCAACGTGAGCAGCGGTTACTATCGGGTCGATCTCGGCATCACGTCCTGCACACGACGCTGGACATTCAGCGGTCGCAGTGTCTGCATCACCAGCTAAACGGCCTGCCACGAGATGAAGGTCGAAAAAGCCGAACCGGCAGAGTCCTTGTCCCGCACCACAGCCCGGCTTTCCATCTCCGCACAAGAAGGCGAGGCCTTGGCCAAAAGGGTGCACGAACTCTTGGGGCCCCAAGGCTCTTTCCCCAGACGAGACTCTGCGGTTTCTCTTTCGTCTGTGGACGACGACACACCACACGCAGGCACGGAGACCAGCGGCACGATGCCCACCTCGGCGCTGGCCAAGCCGACAAAGAGGCGACGCTCGTCGGTGCAAGCTGCCGTGCTTCCCAAAGAGAAAAAGAAGAAAGCGCACAAGCGCAAGCTCAGAAGAGAAAACGAGCCGCCCGCCATCCTGACGGTGACCGACCCGAAAGGTGCGTTCTCCATCGTCGGCTACAGAAAGTTCCTCCTCTCCACGTTGACCCAGGACAACGCTCTCTACTCGGTGCTCTTGGTGACAGGCTGCCCCAAGATCAAAAAAACGGTCTTTGCGTTTGTCCCGGGGCTCCTCGAGTCCGACTTCAACGTCACGAAAGGAACCGACGAGCTTTCGCTCGCCTTGAGCGATCCGGATCCTCGCTTGTCTTTCTTCTACGACAACTTCACCAAACTATACCCCACCACCATGATGGGCGGCAGCGAGGGCGTCTACCTGCCTCTCAAGGGCTTATTGCATTTCCCACTCACAGCAGCCGAAAAGAAGGAGCGCCAAAAGGAACAGAGTGGCATAAAATTGATTTTGCCAGATTTGCTTCTCACCGTGGAACAAATGTCGAAAAACAACTACCCAATCCACAGCCAGCTCGACCAAAGCGAAGAGCCGGAGCCAATCAAAGAGGGCTGGATAGAAACCGTGGAGTTTGAGCACGAGGGTTCCCGCACGTTTGCCCTAGATTGTGAGTTCTGTCAAGCTGCCTCAGGTAAGGTCCTCACCAGAATCTCCATCGTGAACTTCGACAACGACGTTGTTTACGACACGTTCGTGAAACCGGACGAGGAGGTCACAGACTACTTGACCAGATACTCCGGTGTCACGGAGGAGATTGTCAACGCAGCCACGGTGACGTTGCAGGATGTGCAAAAAAAATTACTCGAAACAGTCTCGAGCACGGACATCCTCGTCGGCCACTCCCTCAACTCGGACCTCAACGTTTTGCATATGAAGCATCCACGTATCATCGATACGTCAATCATTTACGACCACGCCCGCGGACCACCGGCCAAGCCAGGCTTGAAGTGGCTTGCGCAGGTGCACTTGCGCAGAGACATCCAACAGGGAGAGAGCCTGGGGAAGGGCCACTCCTCTGTCGAGGACTCAATTGCATGCATGGACTTGGTGAAGTTGAAATTGCTCGAAGGTCCGTACTTTGGCAAAGTTCCTCCCGAGACGTCTCTCTTCCAGCGCATGTCGAAGAAAGATGCCACCAAGCTGAGCGTAATCATCGACTACGCTCCGGAGGCTTTCGGTTGCGAGCCTGAAGAGGCGACCAGCTTGACCTTGCAAGGCGCCACTGACGACGACGAAGTTGTTCAATTCGCCCTAGAACGTCTGGAGAAGGATACCTTCCTCCTTCTTCGATTGCAGGAGTTAGTGCTCAACAGCGGTGCGAAGGCTGTGCCTAAGAAGTACACCGGCGAGCTCTTGAGCGAGTTGGACGAGTATCGCCGTCCAAAGAACGAACTCTCGCAGGAGGGCAGAAGCAAGCTTCTACAGGACCTCAACACACGGCTACAGAAGATCTACGCGAGCCTACCACAGGACTCGCTCTTCATAGTCTGCACGGAAGGCGGCGGGGACGGCGAGATGACGAAGTTGCAGAGCAAGAAGCGTCAGTTCCAGCGGCTCGAACGCGAGGGCAAAGTGGACGTGGCCACGCTTTCGGAGGAGGAGCGGTGGGACTTTGACAAGCAAGCTGCGTTGCTGCGGGCCATCGAGAAGGCGCGGCAGGGCCTCTCGTTCGTGACGCTCAAAACGGAGCCCACTACATCAGTTGCATAGATCACTTACACACATAGATTACAGCATCTCACGGCACAGTTTCGTGACCACGGCGACATCGCTCGTCCATTGCTATACAATCACATCCCCAAGCCCGACAAGGACGAGATCTGGTCGTCCTTCTTGTCCATCGACAAGGCCAGCTTCAAGTCCGCGTTGTTGGCCGGCTCCTGCGCAGCCTCCTCCACCACCTCATCCACGGCAGCAGGCTCCTCGTAGTACTTCGCGTTGTCCAAGTTCAACACGTCGCTGCTGATGGTGGCCGACTCCTGGTCGGCCTCGCTGTTGTTCTTTTTGAGCCAGCCCATCAACTTCAAGTTGGGCGGCGCGCCGGCGTTGTACTCAAGCGGGCTGTACCAGTCCTTGACCCACGTGACGGAGTCGTTGATGTGGGATTTGGGCCGGGTGACCGGCGTGGCGGGCGTGGCACTTTTCGTGAACATGGTGTAGATGCCTGCGCAGGAAACAGTGGTTGATGTAGGTAACAGCACAGAGGAGCAGGACGGAGAAACAGAGACTAGAAGAAACAGAGACAGAAGAAACAGAGACGGAAAAGAAAGGTAGAGAAGACAATGCAGAGAAGACAATGCAGAGAAGGAGAGAGTTAGAGGGAAGGGAAACGTAGTGGTCAGGGTGGTGAACTTGTAGACTCGTCTTACGTAGATAGTATGTCTAAAAGCTGAAGCCGAGGTAACGAGGACCCAAAACAAAGAACTCGCTACGAAGACCCAACTTGTGTTTTCCACGTAAGATCAGACCCAATTCTTGTCTCGCAGCCATATAAAATGAGTCGACATGGTCGGCTGTCGATACATAACGAGTCGACAGACGGTCGATTCAAGCCTGATCGACAAACAGAGAATGAGGGAACCAGCCAACTACAGAACATTTCCCGATTGCTTGCATTCCTAGTCCACCACGGTGCCGCCGCTGCCCTCCAGATCGTCGGCCAAGCTCTCGTCGCTCCGCACGTGCCGCTGTCGCTTGAGCGCGTTCAGCTTGGCATGCTCGAGCTTCTCCTTGAACTTCTGCCGCCGGCGCTCCTCCTTCATGATCTTCTGGTCGTACCACTTCATCATGTTCACGGGCTCCACGCCGAAGAACGCCTCGTACTGGCAGAACAAGCACATGGAGTCGTCGAACGGGAGCACGCCGCGCTTCTCGGGGTGCTCGTGCGCCTTCTTCTTCCTCTTGCTGCCCTTCTTCTTCTTCTTCGTCTGCGGCGCCTCCTCCGCCATCTGCGACTGCAAGCTCATGAGCCGGAGCTTCTCCTCGATGTTGCTCGACGTCGGCACCAACTTCCCGTTGCGGTCGTACTCGAACGTGAACTCGCACGACGGCTCGTTGGGGTCGCCCGCCCGGCTGCTCCCGTCGTTCAACTCCACCTCGATGTGGTGCGTCGGCCGGTAGTCGTACAGAAACCCGCCCGGCCGCGTGCCCCGCACCTCCTCGATGTCATAGTCGTCCTGTGCGTAGTCGTCGCCCTCGAGCTCGTGGAGCCCTTCCTCGTCGTGGGCGCCGTATGGATCGAACCCTCGCGCGCCGTCCTCGCCCTCGTCCTCCTCGAGGATCCGCTTGACCTCCTCGTCCAACAAGTCCGTCCGCGCCTCGCTGAGGATCTCCTCGAGCCGTGTGCGGATCATCAGCCGCTCCTCTTCGCTGAACAACGAGAGAGGCAACTCGTATGCATCGGAGGCCTCGTCGCCGGGCCCGCTCGGCGCCGCGGGCGTGCTCGCGGGCTCGGCACTGGCCACGCTGCCCATGCTGGCCACGCTGCCTCTGGTCTTGCGCATCTCGTGCTCTTTGATGCGCTTGTTCACCGCCAGCTTGAAGAACTCGTAGGTGCTGGTCATTTCGAGCAACCGCTGGAGCGACGGCTTGCCTGTTTCGGGATCTCGCAGCGCCGCCGCCGCTGTGTCCTGCGTTGTGTCTGGTCGTATGCTCGCCATGGGTGCAAGTAGTTTTCTTTCGCGATAGTGGGGTGTATCGCCTACACCTACATCTACATCGCACCTGCCATCGCACCTACATCGCACTACACTGAACCTACACCGCACACTAACCTCGCCTGTATTAGTCCTTCTTCAACGTTCTCTGCTTCTCCGCGTTCTTCACCACCTTCTCCTCCACAAACAACCCCTTTCTCCGCCGGATCGCGTTCATGTACCGCCTGCCCACGTTCTCTCGCTCCTCAAACGTCCCCAACTCTTCAAGCTCCTCCTCCGTGCGTGGCATCCAGAACGGGTCAATGTCCAACATGTCAAACCCGTCGAAGATCAACTGCGGACTCGCCGCGCCCGACGTCCTCTTGCGGATTTCCTCCGAGAAGCCAAACACCTCCACCACGGGGATTCTCGCCGTCACGGTGAAGAACGGCGTGCCCTCCTTCATCTCCTCGGAAATGATGCTGCCTCCTCTTTTCTGCACAACGCCGTACACTTTGCCCAACACCTCGGGCGACGTCTGGATCTCGCACACGTACATGGCGAGGAACAACCGGGGCGCGCTCCTCAAGAACTGCTTGTGAATGAGCTGCTTGGTTCTCTTCAAAATGCGCCCGCTCAAGTTGAGAAGAAGCTCTTCGCTCTCGGGCTTGTGCGACTTGCGCAACACTGTGATCGTGCCTTGGATAGGTTCGGCTGCAAGCGGTCCTTCGTTCATCGCCGTCTGGAACCCATTCAACACGTTCGACTCAAGGTCAAACTTCCTGTCCGACTCGGCCAGGAAAAGCCTGCGGAACTGCGCATTGTTGGCGGGGTCCTCAACAAAGAAGTTAGGGCCCACTCTCTTGGGGCCGAAACTGATGATGTTGTCGATGAACTTTTCACTGCTTTCGAAGACCGCCAACACCTTGGGGTCCAATGGGAACTCTTCGAGCGCCTGCAACAACTTCACCTTGAACTCTTCGGCGAATTTGATCGCATCCTCCGTAGAGTGCTTCAATCTGTAGGAGACAAGCTCCCCGATTTCGGCCTCATGCGCCGTCAAGAAGGAGACAAGACCTTGGTCCATAGGGAAAAGATCAATCTGCAACTCCACCTCCTCTTGCGACACCTCGTCGTCATCGTCGTCGTCAGCGTGCTCGGCGTAAGACGATGCCAGACCATCATTCGCCAACCCTTCTCTGAACGGAATCACAGGCTCCTTGATAACAACCTCGCAGCCGGGAGCAAACCGCTTCTCCAAATCCTTCAAGCAGCGCTCGAGATGCAACTCACCCGCAACGCACACGATAAGCTCACCAGAGTCGTCGTCAACATACCACTCAAAAACAGGGTCTGCCTTCGAAAGAGTGTCCAACCCTCTCTCGAGTCTGAACAACTTGAGAGGGTTCTGTGGCTCAATGGCAACCCTCATGATTGGCTTGTTGTGGATCAACGCGGACGTGGCTGCCAAGTTCAAGTAAGGTTTACCTTCTGGCACCTCCGACATGATAGTTGCGTTCTTCAAGATGATGTCGCCGAGGCCAACCACACCCACGATGTTTCCAGCGGGCACAATGTCGACCCTCACGAGTTCTCGGCCCATGATGAGAAGAAGGTCTTCGATCTCGATATCTTCACGGAGCTGCTCAATGTTCGTGGGGTGGTTCTTAGGCAACGAAGGGTCGTACTTCGGCCCAACCACGCACACTCTCTGTCCTTTCGAGAGCTCACCGGAGTACACTCTCGTGAATGCAATGAGGATCTCTCTTTCGATGTCCTCATCGTCCTCTTCGTCTTCATCCTCTTCGAACTCCCACTGAAACTGGTCGGGTCTTGTCTCCAAGTAGATGTCGTCACCTTCGTTTTTCTCCAAATGCGTCGCCGCCAACGCAGCAGCGGCTGCCTCGGACACTTTGTGGGCCTGCTCTCTGGCCTTTCTCTGTTTCTCCAAAACTTCCTCCGAACTAAGCTCCGCAGCAAGTTCTTTTGGAAGCTCGCTTTCGGGAATGGAAAGCATCTTCGAGACGTAGGCAAGAGTGTAGTCGTCTGGTGTTGAAGTCACCTCGCAGTTCAAGATAGCGTCCCTATAATGGGGCTCGACGAGCGTCTCCTTGTCCACGTCGGTAAATGCACTGTACAAGCACTCTTCCAAGACACCGGGCATACGCTCCTGCTGGGCCGTTTGCGGGTTTGGCAAGTACTCAATCACGGCACCAAGTAAGGCGTGACTGAGGGGAATCCACTGGGACATGATGGAGTTGAGCAACGCCTTGTAGTCCTTGGAGCGGAGATCGCGCGGGGATACGGATGCGCCGAGCTTGGCGATGATTTTTTCCAACTTCTCGTCGTCCCTTTCCAACACGCACGAGTCGTAGATGTTCCAGATCTGCTCCAAAATCAACGAGACAAAAAGCGGCTTGAGCGACGACTGCGAGGGCTTCAACTTGCTGCCCGGGATGACCTTCTTGTTCTTCATGTCCAAGTAGAAGTCGCCCCAGAGCGTCTTGGACAAGGCCTTGTGGGAGAAGCCCAATTTGGCCAGGTAGATGCGGGCAAACGTGTTGATGGAAAACGCCCAGCCGTCGATGGCCGAGGCAAAGATGACATTGTTGCGGTCGGGCGAGAAGTAGAGGTCGGAGTCCGAGCGCTCGACAAAGTCCGTGTTGGCGCCCGCCTCTCTCCACTTCAAGTCCTCCTCCATTCTGTCGCCGGCGAAAAACGACCCAATCACGGAGTTCACCTGCTCAATGACACGCGAGATGTGCTGGTACGCCTCGAGCGGCGTGAGCCGCCACTCCGTGACCAACCGGTCGAGCTTGTTGATCACGAGCAACGGTTTCAAGTTGTCCACCCAGCACTGGCGCAACACATTGACCGTCTGCGAGCACACGCCCTCCACCGCGTCCACCAAAACCACTGCGCCGTCGCACAACCGCGACGCGGTCGACACCTCGGACGAGAAGTCGATGTGGCCCGGCGAGTCGATCAAGTTGATCAAGTGCTCTTTGGTGTCGGTCTCGTCGCTGTTCTCCTTCCTGCGCACCACCCTGAAGTAGAGCGAGATTGCAGACGCCTCCATGGTGATGCCGCGGAGCTGCTCGTCCTCACGCGAGTCGAGGTAGCGCACTTTGCCCGCCATGCGCTGCGAAATGATGCCGTTGGTGGCCAAAAGCGAGTCGCTGAGCGACGTCTTGCCGTGGTCCACGTGCGCGAGGATGCAGATGTTGCGCACGTTGCTGCTGTCGGCCTGGAGCCGCCGCACGGTCTCGGGCGGGATCTTCATGGCGTGGTAAACTGTACTAAGAGTAGTGTACGAAGTACTATGTAGTATGTAGTGCAGTACATGGTGCGATGCCATCGGGTGCGAAACCAACCACGAGCCATAAAGCGGGCAGAACCGACAGATAGATAAGCTAGATCAAGTCGAGAGGACTTCACCAGTGAATCAGCCAGTTCGTTCAGCATCGTTCGTTCAGCATCGTTCGTTCAGCATCGTTAGTTCTATATTCGTGCGGCTATCGTTATCATGAGCTGCCCACTCTGCGGGAGAGCACTCGCCAAGTACTTGCTCCTGACGTCGGTCGCCGTGAGTGCGTGTCCAGCCGAGAGCTGCGTGTACCCGTTCAACTTGAGCATGGAGGAGTTGCAGCGGCAGATGTTGCTTGTGCCAGCGAGCGAGGCCGAAATCATGGCCCAGATGCGGGACAAGTTGGTGCAAGCGGAGGTGGACCCGAAGATCAGCGAGTTCATGACCAAGGACGAGCTACCCTAATCGCAGACACAGAGAGCGAGAGACGGCGTGTTCAGTGTGACCGTGTCGTTCAGACTGCGAGATCAGTGGCTCTAATGAGAACTGAAACTACGACAGTTATGCTACGAAACCACGACCATAGCCACGACCATAGCTACGACCATAGCTACGACCATGGAATTGAATCAATCTACGATCTGCGATCATTGACGTCGGTTTGATCTGGTGACTGCATGTCGACGCATGAACCCATCCACGCAATACACCGATTGAACGGCCAATTGAACAGCCAATGAACAGGCAGCCACTCACCTGAGCCATCCGAAACACCCAGCCTTGTTCTCTTCGTTCTCCAGCCCAAGGCTGGCCCTGGGCTGGCGGGGCGGGTAACGCCCAGAACGTGCACCAACCATCGAAAAAACCACCCACCAGCTACCATCGCCCACCACTCCACCACCACCACCCCACCACGCCTGCTACACAGCACACGCCACCACAGTCGCCACACCGTTGTCACATTCGCCACACCACTCGCACTAGCCACACACGCATTGCCCCACACACCATGACGGATCAAAACTGGAAGGACAAGTTGAACATCCCCGCCAAGGACACCCGGGTGCAGACGGAGGACGTGTTGAACACAAAAGGCAAGTCGTTTGAGGACTTGAACTTGAAGCGAGAACTCTTGATGGGCATTTTCGAAGCTGGTTTCGAGAAACCGTCGCCCATCCAGGAGGAGTCGATTCCAATGGCCCTTGCGGGCAGAGATATCTTGGCCAGAGCCAAGAACGGCACGGGGAAAACCGCGTCGTTTGTCATTCCGTGCTTGCAGATGGTCAAGCCCAAACTCAATAAGACCCAGCTGTTAATATTGGTGCCCACCAGAGAGTTGGCGTTGCAAACGTCCCAGGTGGTGAGAACCTTGGGCAAGCACATGGGCATCAACTGCATGGTCACCACCGGCGGCACAAACTTGAAGGACGACATCATGAGATTGAACGAGCCCGTGCACATCTTGGTGGGTACCCCGGGCAGAGTGTTGGACTTGGCCGCGCGCCAGGTGGCCGACTTCTCCGAGTGCCCGTTGTTCGTCATGGACGAGGCCGACAAGATGTTGTCGCGCGAGTTCAAGAGCGTCATTGAGCAGATCTTGGCGTTCTTCCCCAAGGAGAGACAGTCGTTGTTGTTCTCCGCCACCTTCCCTTACGCGGTCAAGTCGTTCATGGACAAGCACTTGACCAAGCCCTACGAGATCAACTTGATGGACGAGTTGACCTTGCGCGGTATCTCGCAGTTCTACGCGTTCGTGGACGAGAAGCAGAAGTTGCACTGCTTGAACACCTTGTTCTCCAAGTTGCAGATCAACCAGTCCATCATCTTCTGCAACTCCACCAACAGAGTCGAGTTGTTGGCCAAGAAAATCACCGAGTTGGGCTACTCGTGCTATTACTCCCACGCCAAGATGCCCCAGCAGGCCAGAAACAAGGTGTTCCACGAGTTCAGACAGGGCAAGGTCAGAAACTTGGTGTGCTCGGACTTGTTGACCAGAGGTATCGACGTGCAGGCGGTCAACGTCGTCATCAACTTCGACTTCCCCAAGTCCGCAGAAACATATTTGCATAGAATCGGTCGTTCGGGTCGTTTTGGCCACTTGGGTTTGGCCATCAACTTGATGAGCTGGAACGACAGATACAACCTTTACCAGATCGAGCAGGAGTTAGGCACCGAGATCAAGCCCATCCCGGCCACCATCGACAAGTCCTTGTACGTCAACGAGAACGAAGAAACTATTCCAATGCCTTTCAAACTCGAGGAGCTCCCCAGAGGCAAGGAGAGAAAGGGCGGCTACGACTACCAGGGCCAGCCCCAGGTGCAGCAGCCCGCCCAGCAATTCCAGCAAGCGCCGCCGCAGAATGCGGGCGCGCCTCCCAACGCTGCTCAAGGGCAGCAGTACGCCCAGTATCCGCAGGGAGTGCCACCACAATTTGGATACCCTGGCCAGTACCAAATGCCTCCCCAATTCAACGGATACCCCCCACAGTTCAACGGCCAGTATACTGTTCCACAGCAGCAGCAACAGCAGCAATAGACTGCCGGCGCCGCAATAGATCCATTGCACGTCATGCAACAAGCCCGATAAAACCAGAAAAAAAAATCGAATATGATCATGAGATAAAACAAAAAACGAAAAAAAAAAAAGAGCCTAGATGCCGAAGAGCCCACATTTGAGATAACCGACGCGACACCAACGAGCCCCGCTGCCCAGCGCCCCCGCTACATTGATGACCTAATGATTTCAGTTTCCCACGATTCCGCTGCCGTTATAGAAGTGTTGGTTTCTTCATGTATTTATATGTTCTTGCCTTTCTTTTTTATTTTCACCCCAATACACATTGAGACGTGGGAGGTGTAGGTGCGCAGCCGCTGGGATGGGCGGCGTGGAATTCCCCAGAAATTAGGCCCCATGTCCTGCACAGACCCGATGACTCTGATCGCATCTCTGCAAAAAAGTACAAGCCATCTACTACAGCAGCAGATGTGTGGTATTCTCGGCGTGGTTTGCGCCAACCAAAAAAGCAACGTGGCGCCCGAGCTCTTTGAGGGCGCCATGTTCTTGCAGCACCGTGGCCAGGACGCCGCCGGCATCGTCACGTGTGGCTCCAGAGGCCGTTTCTACCAGTGCAAGGGCAACGGCATGGCCAGAGACGTCTTCACCCAGGCGCGCATGCTCAACTTGGTGGGCAACATGGGCATCACGCACTTGCGGTACCCGACCGCCGGGTCGTCCGCGGGCAGCGAGGCCCAGCCGTTCTACGTGAACTCGCCCTACGGTATTGCGTTGAGCCACAACGGCAACTTGGTGAACAGCGCCGACTTGCGCAAGTACTTGGACGAGACGGTGCACCGGCACATCAACACCGAGCTGGACTCCGAGCTCTTGCTCAACATCTTCGCCAGCGAGTTGGACAAGTTCAACAAGCTGCGTGTCAACAGCGAGGACGTGTTCAGCGCGTTGCAGGCCACCATGGAGACCGTGCGCGGCGCGTACGCGGTGGTGGCGATGTTGGCTGGGTACGGCTTGATCGGCTTCCGCGACCCCAACGGCATCCGGCCGTTGTTGTTCGGCGAGCGTGTCAACCAGGACGGCTCGCTGGACTACATGCTCGCGTCGGAGTCCGTGGTGTTGAAGGCGCACGGCTACGACAAGTTCCGCGACCTCGCGCCCGGCGAGGCCGTGATCATCCCCAAGGACTGCTCCAAGGTGGAGTTCCGCCAGGTGGTGGAGCCCAAGGTCTTTGCGCCCGACATCTTCGAGTACGTCTACTTTGCGCGGCCCGACTCCGTCATGGACGGCGTGTCCGTGTACCGCTCGCGCATCGAGATGGGCAACCGCTTGGCCGCCAAGATCCGCAAGCTGTTCCCCAACCACGACGTGTTGGGCGAGATCGACGTGGTCATCCCCGTGCCCGACACCTCCAGAACGTCCGCGTTGCAGTGCTCCAACTCGTTGAACGTGCCCTACCGCGAGGGCTTCGTCAAGAACCGCTACATTGGCCGCACGTTCATCATGCCCAACCAGGCCGAGCGCCGCTCCAGCGTGCGCAGAAAGCTCAACGCCATGGAGTCCGAGTTCAAGGGCCGCAACGTCTTGTTGGTGGACGACTCCATCGTGCGCGGCACCACCTCCAAGGAGATCGTCGCCATGGCCAGGGAGGCCGGCGCCAAGAAGGTCTTCTTCGCGTCGTGCGCCCCGCCCATCCGCTTCAACCACATCTACGGCATCGACTTGGCCGACACCAAGGCGCTTGTGGGCTACAACCGCACGGAGAAGGAGATCGCCGAGGTTATTGGCGCGGACGAGGTGTTCTACCAGGACTTGCAGGACTTGATCGACTGCTGCCTGGGCCCCACCGCGCAGAACTTCGAGGTCGGCGTGTTCACGGGCAAGTACATCACCGGCGTGGAGGACAGCTACCTTCAGGAGTTGGAGCAGATCCGCGCGCAGAACCAGCGCATCCGGGAGTACAGCCAACGTGGCTTGAGCGTGGATGCGTGCATCGACGTGTCCGACCTTGTGGAGGTGCGGGCCGAGCTGGACATTTCCATCTACAACACGGGCGACTACGCATGATTATAGACATAGGATAATAGATTGAGACTGTTCCGACGATACAGGTTGTAAGGTTTCGGGGCTGGTGACTCCTGTTCACATTTCAGGCTAGCGATCGCCGTCATGACTACCATCTGGTTCCAACTCAGCCGATGCTCTGGACCGCTCTAGCCTGTCTCTCTGAGCACCTCACTGTCATACCAGTTCCAACTGTACTTTGGGCACGCGCCGTACTCTGAGCACACGCCGTACTCTGAGTGCTCACGCCTTACATGACCACCTCATACTACCTCGCGCAGAGTGAGCGTAGCTCACTCTTCGCCTTCGTGTTCATACTACCTCGCTCGGAGTAGCTCTCTTCGCCTTCGTGTTCATACTACCTCGCTCAGAGTGAGCTACCTCACTCCTCGCCCTCGTGTTCGTTCGTCATGTGGCATGCAGATTATATACATTTCCTTCCTACTCGACGTCGTCAAACTTCTCGCCCGCAACCAAGTCGGGGATGTCGTCGTCACCAGCAGGCGCACCGGCGTCCAACTCGGTGGGCGCTCTGCCCGCCTGGATCTGCTCCGCCAAGTTTCTCAACGCCTCCAAGTTCTCGCTGCCCAAGTGGGGCAAGATGCCGGGGATCAACTGGGTGATGTCCTTCTCCTGGGGGTAGCCGGTGAAGGCAAAGGTGTTGGACTGGGACGCACCCTGGACGCCGACACGGGAAAAGTGCAAGACCTTGCCGTTGTCCTTGAAGAAGTTGGCCTCCTCGACGTTCTCGACCTTGATGGCCTTCAACTTGCCCAACGTCTCCATCAACTTCACGTCGTCCGCCTCGGACTTGACCTTCTTGGCCTTCACTCTGGCGCCGCCAACCTTCTTGGGGCCGGCCTTCTGCAACTTAGCTAACTTCTCGGGGTCAATTGGCATTTTTGGGGTGGGTGGTATGGAGAGGCGGGTATGGTGCGCTTGAAAAATTGTCGACGGTTCCGCGGGGACACGACCGCTGTGTGCAGGGTGCGGACCGGCCCTGGAATCGACCTAGGGGAGTGTCAGGTAAGGGCAGATGGGAAGATATGTCGGGAATGTTGTAACGGTAGATGGGAAACGTTTATGAACGGGGAAAGTTGTAACTGGTGTGAAATATGGTGAGCGTGTGGTGACTGGAGTGACCGGTAGTGAGGGTAGAGGCACTGAGAGGTAGGGTGAGGGTAGAGGAAGTGAGAGGTAGAGGATGAGAGGTAGAGCACAGAGTGGGCTTACATGAGGTCGGCGAATGTGAGTGTGAATAGTGTGGATGTGCTAGGCGGAACGGTATGGTTCCGGTGCGAACAAGCGGTTTCTACATGGGAATACAAGAAAGCAGGTGACTGGTCCCGCAAGTATTAATCCTGTCTTTCCTGGTTTGCTTTGGGTTCCATCACTGAGAAGATACAACTGAGTATGCAGCTGTTAGTCGTACGTTCGTGATTACTCAGTGGATATCCCGCAAGATAGCAATACAATGAAATCTACGGGGTAAACATGGCAAAATCTTCAAACTAGCAAATCCTCAGATCATTGGAAGTGCAAGAACCTTTAAGTGCTGTAATACCGACACATACGACATGGTGACCGCTCACTGAGTCCGCCTACCGGATCATATCGGCACACTTCAATCCCGTACCACCTACTTTCTCTACTATATTCCAGGCCGGTCCTATATCAGGACTGGTAGCATATGCTCTCTGATATGTCGCATGGCTCTAGTATGTCCGATATGTCTAGTATTCCGATATGTCTAATATCTAATATGCTAATATGTCTGATCAATCACTGCGACTCCACAGTATCAACACCAGACCAGCAACCACATAGACACTTATCCAGTTACTACCAGTCACAAAGTCTGCAGTAACGACCCGTCACTCAGTCACCCACCACTCAGTCACCCACCACTCAGTCACCCACTCAGTCACCTATCATACACGCTGTACCCCACTCCAGTCCAGTCCCCACTACCCGAATATAGGTGACTCCACAGTCATGGACTCGCTCATCCCCACGTCGCCGCGGCTCATCCTCGCCAGCTCCGTGCCTGTGGCACTCTCGTGCGGCACACTTTTTGTCTTTTCCGTGTACGGCACCCAGCTTGCCGAGCAGTGCAACTTGCCCTCTCTGGCCGTGGCCAACTTGAACATCAGTGCCACCGTGGGCACCGCACTTGGCGGCCTCCTTGGCGGCTACATCACCGACAGGTACGGCACGCAGGTGCCCGTGTTGTGCTCGCTCGTGTTCATCTCCGTCGGGTATAAATGGCTCCACTCGTTGTACGACGCAGGGCCCAGTGCCCAGATGTGGCGCTTGGTCGTGGCCATGTTCTTTGTGGGCGTGGGCTCGGTGGCCCTGTACTTTGCCTCGTTGAAGGCCGTCGCCGTGAGCTTCCCGTTGTACAAGGGCTCGGCGCAGAGCGTGACCATTGCGTCGTTTGCCATCTCGAGCTTGCTCTACAGCTTGGTCTACCTGAAGTGGTTCCACGGCGACGTCAGCAAGTTCCTTTTCTTCTTGGCCACGCTGTCTGCGGTCATGCAACTCGTGGGTGTGGTGTTCATCCGCGTAGACGGCCACCAGTACGCGCCACTAGACCCCTCCGCGCCAGCTGGTCTGGCCGTGGAGCGGCTGCCTTTGGTGCTGCGCGAGTCCAGTTCCACAGATCTCACCGTGCAAGAGGACAAGCCGGCGGATCGCTCGTTCAAACACTTGTCCTTCAAGCAGTGCTTGGTGCATCCGGTGTTCTGGACCCATTTTGGCATCATGGCCGTCATGCAAGGCTTGGGCCAGATGTACATTTATTGCGTGGGCTTTGTCATCAAGGCGCTTCGCTACCACTACATCCACCACGTCTCCACGGACGCTCCCTCGTTACACTCCTTGCAGGCACTCCACGTCTCACTCATCGCCATCTTCTCGTTTGCGGGAAGACTCACCTCAGGTCCGTTGGCCGACACGTTGGTCAACAAGTACCACCGCCAGAGACAGTGGGTCACGGCGTTGGGCGTGGTGGTGATGTTCTGCGGACACCTCATTCTCTCGTTTCCGTTCGACACCTGGACCAACAACATCTCCACCATCAACGCGGTCTTGGCCGTGGCGACCTCGCTCATTGGCTACGCTTACGGCTTGAGTTTCGCCACGTTCCCCGCCATTATTGCAGACTTGTTCGCCATGAAGAACTATTCTGTCCTTTGGGCCATCACATACTCCAGCACGGTGCCGGGCTTGACGGTCTTCACCAAGCTTTTCGGTTTCGTATATGACAAGAACAGCAAGCTTGTGGGAGACGACTACGTGTGTCCAAAGGGCTCGCTCTGCTACACTCCTACGTTTGACTTGACCTCGGTGTTGGCTGCAGCCGTATTCGGCGTCGCCATGGTGTATATTTATTCGCGGAACCACTAATATGAATACACACAATTAGATGAGATCAAGTATGAGTAGCGCTGATAAAGCTGTAGATGCTTATCGCTAGTGTAGTCTCACCAGATTGACCTACATGGAGTTTCGCACCCATCTCCACAACATGTCTCGGCCCGTTTCGGTGGAAGACCTCATTCTGCAGGGCCAGGACGCCGGCAAGCCCAAGTTCATCTCGAAGAAGAAGCGGGACTTGCTCAAACGGGCGAAAATAGAAAAGCCAGTGCCCCACAAGAGACTACGCACGAACATCGACCTAGATGAGCCAGCTGAACTTGACCAGCCGAGAGTTGCAGTGGCGAAGAAGAAACCCACTGCCCAATCGGGGAAGTACTCCTTCGACTGGGACCCCGAGGACGACACCCTGCTTGGCTATCAGCCGCTAGTCACGCTAGACGTGGCAGCAAAAGATGAGTTGCAAACGACATCAACACACTGGTCAGACAAACCGCTCGATAAGATGACGCCTCGCGACTGGAGAATCTTCAGAGATGACTTCTCCATCTCCTGCACCGGTCCCTCGCCAGCGAACCCTCTCCGGCGGTGGAACGAGGAGGAACTTCTACCGGTGAAGCTTCAAGATGTGCTCACCAAAACGCTCAAGTACAATGAACCTACGCCGATTCAAAGAGCGGCGGTGCCTATTGCACTCCACAACCAGGACGTGGTTGGTGTGGCCGAGACTGGTTCCGGTAAGACGTTGGCGTACCTTCTCCCACTATTGGCATACCTATTGAGCATCGAACCGGAGTACATGAAGTTCGAACACTCACAGGAGAGCAACAGCAACAAGGCTCTAGGCCTTGTGGTTGCTCCAACAAGAGAGTTGGCCATCCAGATCGCGAGCGAAGCCCAGAAGTTCGCAGACTCCCTAGGGTACAATGTGGTCACCATTATCGGTGGTCACCAGTACGAAGAAACCGTCCATTCGTTGCGCAATGGAGTACACATTGTTGTTGCAACGCCGGGCCGTCTAGTGGACTCCTTGGAGAGAGGTTTCATTAGCTTGGACAAGTGCTACCACCTCACCATGGACGAGGCAGACAAGATGATCGACATGGGATTCGAAAAATCCCTTCAGCTGATCCTACTGTACTTGCCCACGAACGAGCATTTGCAAAGCTCGTTGGACTCGCGCATCTTCCGTGTCAGCAAGAGAACAACGCTCATGTTCACGGCTACAATCTCACCTGCTGTGCAGAAAATCACCAAAAACTATCTTGTTGACCCGGCCTACTTGTATATTGGCTCTGCCAACGAGCTGGTGGACTCGATTGAACAGAAGTTTGAGTACATGGGCGCAGCACCGCCAGACAAACAGCACGATCTTGATAGCAAGCGGTTGTCTCGACTCATCAAGGTGCTTGAGCAACACGCTAGAAGCGGCAATTTCTCCGTTATCATTTTCGCCAATTATAAGCGTGTGGTGGAGCTTCTCGCAGACGAGTTGTCGACGAAGAAGTTCGGAAACGTTGCCGTCATTCATGGATCCAAAAGTCAGGAGGCCAGAGAGCGTGCCATCGAGACTTTCCGGACAAAGAGCGCTTCGATTCTCATAGCAACGGACGTTGCAGCGAGAGGTCTTGACGTACCACACGTTTCGCTCGTGGTCAACTTTCACATGAGCAACAAGTTCGAGGAATATATACATAGAATCGGCCGGACAGGGCGTGCTGGCCAACTGGGCGAGAGTTTCACTTTTGTGGATGACGGGGATGCAGAAACGTTTGGCGAGATGAAGAAGTTCTTGAGCCGCGGAGGGTACAAGATTCCAGAATGGTTGTATAGCGCAACAAGGTACTAGTCGCTGGAGTAACCAGCCAAATGTAGCGACGGAGCGGGCGAGGGGAGTGGCGCCTTTGTTCCAGCAATTTTCTTGAGTAACCTGACCCGGGCTGCGCCAAGTATGCCTCCATCTTCCTGGTCCTCCGCTTCATCAGCATCATAAATATCAGGCTGTTCGGCCTCAGGGTCGGCGTGCGGCTGTTTGGTATCGCTCTTCTCCACACGTGGTCTCTTTTTAGAGCCGCTGTACTCTGTATCTTTTAGAAGAGCCCTCACCGCCTCCATGGACGCCTGCTCGACCTCTCTGCTATCCAGATCCTGGTTATTTGGGTTAGGGTCTTCATTAGCCCATCGCACGCTGAGCACCTCGTTCCCGTCGAGCGACTGCGCATCCATAGCCTCCTTAGCAAACTGGGCCTCTGCCTCCAACTTGTAGGTGACGAAAGCACAGCTTTTCGAGTACACCACCTTGATCTTGTCGATAGCACCAAACTCCAGGAAATGGCGGAACACCACGCCGTCGACGTCGTCGCCCATATGCAACCCGCCCACAAAGAGCGTCCTGTTGCGGCGCCCAAGCAGCCCCACGCCGCCCATGTCATCACGGTAGTCTGTAGTCTTGTCTCTGCCAAAGCAGTCTTGCGTGGGCAAGCGCAGGTCGGTGATTTTCGGGAGGCGATGCAAGTAGGGGCACTTTCTGCCGCGGTAGCAGCACCCGCGGGCGAAGAAGAGGCAGATGGGCGAGGTGTGCTCGGCGGCCTTGGTGTATCCAGCGTCTCTTTTGATGTTCACACGAAACTTCAGCTTGATGGTGTTGCGGGACGACGAGTCGCCGCCGGCCCACTTCAAGTACCATATGTTGAACGTGTGGCCTGTCTGTGGCGGCTTGTTATCGTCGGTGATGGTGTCTGGGTCCACCTGGAGCCTAGCTGGTTTAGACATGGCGATGTAGTTGCACATGCAGTCTGGGGTAATACACCATCACGAACAGATTCGAGGGA
Organism: Candida baotianmanensis; assembly: GCA_030556145.1. Lineage (NCBI taxonomy): Eukaryota > Fungi > Ascomycota > Pichiomycetes > Serinales > Debaryomycetaceae > Candida > Candida baotianmanensis. The sequence continues at coordinate 22,581 of JANIJO010000030.1, read as the reverse complement.
CTGAAAAATGGTCTGGTATTTACGATACCTTCTGTCATTTCTTTTGCAGTGACGCTGATTTCTCTTATCTCTCTTATCTCTCTCATCTGTCCATCCTTTTGGGTGACGAGATCACTAGGCACTAGACATCAGTTAAGCTTAATCTGTGCCTGACGATACAATTTCAGTTTAGGCTTCTATTTTCATTATTGCGTAGTTTCATTTGCTTGAACTGAATGAGATCAGTTGATTGAACGTGAGGCATTGGCTACACAATTCGCAACATATTCGCATTTCCTCACTTCATGCATTTCATCACTTAATTTGATTATCATTTCACTAGTCAAACGTGTATGTCTACACAAATCATTCATAACTTTTCATTTAGTTGTACATAGTTTTGCGATTCATCTAGTTTACAAAACGTTGAACACGAAGGAGAAGCCAATGAGCGCAGCCACGGCAGCACCCTTCTTCCAGGAGCGGCCGTCGGCAATGGCGTCGCCAGCACCAGAGCTCGAGGACGAGGACGAGGACGAGGAAGAGCTCGAGGACGAGCCGGTGGCCGAGGACGAACCAGCACCGGTCGCAGACGACAACTTGGACGACGCCTTGGACGAGATGTCGGTGGCCGAGGAGACGGCGGAGCCGGCACCCGAGGTGGCGGACGAGAGCATGGAGCTCACGTCGGTGGCCGAGGAAACGGCGCCGGCGGCGGCAGAGGTGGCAGAGCCCGCGGCGGAGCCAGCAGCAGCGGTGATGTCGGAAACGGCGTAGTTGATAGCGTTGATACCCATGGTGATTAGTTGGTGGCTTTGAGCGCCCGGCGCCTCGTCTTTATATATTTCGCCGGTGCTGGTTGACGGTTGCTTTTTACATTATGTGCACCGGGCAGCCCGAGCAACATGCCAGCATGCGCTCCGCTGGCTATATTTAGGCCAGTATCACAGTGCGGAGGTTGCACCGCAGCCAGGCACGCAAGTGCTCCATGCAGCATAAACAGCGCGCTGGCGCCGGCAAGCCTCCTATCCGCAGGCGCGGGCACATGTCCTCTCCACTTTAACCGATCCGGTTGCTCTCGCGCCTGCATGCGCGCGCTGACCGCACCATGACGTGGCCGCGTGCACACCGTGGAGAACGGTGCGGCTGCTCGTTGCGGTGGTTGCTGTGCCAGATTGGGCACGGTTGGGCCTGGTTTCCGTCGTGCACGGCGGGAGCAACCTCGGCTCGGTCCAACGGCGCGCGTTGGAGTTGTGGCAGATTGCTCTGGTGAGAAGGGTCTTCGCTTGCGCGCCGCTACGCAGGTACCGCTTCTGGAAGATGCACACTGGGGCTGAGCCAGCCGAGGCAACCAGTGGGAATCAGTGTGCAATCAGTGTGCAATCAATGTGCAATCAGTGTGCAATCAATGTGCAATCAATGTGCAATCAGGCCGACTCAATGCCATCATGGTCAATTGCTCAATGCAAATCGGCCGTCACTCGAACAGCACAGCCACTCGCAGGCAATGCTCGAATTGTCGCAGCATGGCCAATTTCTCGTAGACACCAATTACTTGAAAAGTATCATTCAGTGCAGCCACCGCCCAGACTCCGCCCACTGCTTCCACCGTGTAAGGTGTCGGATTGGTATGGTACCTGTGTTCTGATCTACAGTGCAGGCATGCCAGCACGGTGTTGCACTAGCACAGCCTAGTCAATCGTTGATCTGGCCCGGAATGTTCCAGGTCGGCCGTGGACAGGACATTGACGTGTGAACGGCATAAGCGTGGTATGCGTGCATAAGCGTGATTTAAGCATCAAGTAGCATGAGCAGCCAACGGCAAAGATGCAAGTGATAGCGGCAGAGTGAATCCTGTGAATGGTAGAGCACGTAGGTGGCCTGTGCTACACTGTGTCCAAAACGAGTTACACTGTGTCCAAAACGATCCATAATCTATATACCGAGTCTATTCATTAAACCATGTTGCCGAGGAACGAGAGCCCAAGGACAACGCTCACGAACGCACCCTTCTTCCACGAGCCCTGCGCAACGGCAGCGGCGGCACTGGAGCTCACGGACGCAGTGGCAGTCAGACTGCTCAGACTGCTCGATTTGCTAGTCGTGGAAGTAGTGAGCGTCAGGCCGGTGGCCGCGCTGGAGGTGTCGGTGGAGTTGCCCGTGGCAGCAGTGACGGCATTCTCACCGCTCACGGCACTGGTGTTCTCGCTCCACGCAGCAGTGGCAGTGGTGGTACCGGAGTCCGCGGCCGCAGCCCACGAGTTGCCGCTGTCCCATGTGTTGGAGGTGGCAGTCCAGGTGTCGGCAGACGCAGCGTTGGCCCACGTGTTGGTGGTGGTGTCGGCCACCACGGCCTCCGAGGCCGCGACGGTGGAGACGGCCGCGACGGTGTTGGCGGCCACAGAGTTGGCTGCAACTGAGGCGGTGGCTGCGGTAGCGACGGTGGCTGCGGTGGCAGAGGAGACCGCGTTGGCCTGGGCGGCCTGGTTGACTTGGTTGTTGCTCTCCATGTTGTATCTGTTGCTTTCTTGTTGTTGATGGCATTCCAGTGCTGTTCCCGGGCCCTTTAATAGTGTTCCTGACGCGGCTTGGGTGTCTGCGGCATGCATGTGGCGAAGCCAACAAGGCTCAGAAGCACTCAACAGATGGCTGGCATTTCCAGCACGTAGTTGTGCGAGCAATTGGGCCACCACCCCCGCGAAACGAACACGGCAAACCTCACACGGGCTCCGTCGATGTGCGGTGTGGTGGTTGTCCGTTGTGCTACACTCTATCTCTTGGTGTTGCAAATTTGCACCTACCGCGCAGACCGCGCATCGCCCCGCGCGTCGTGCACCCCGCCTGCTGGCTCTAAATATAGTGCTGGGTAAATTTCGGGCTGGGTAAACAGGGGCTGAGCGATGCAGCGAACATTTCTGAGACCGTTCCTGACCGTTTCTGCAAGGGCCCAACTACTCCAAAGTGCACCGTTCATAGTCGCACCCATCGACCCGTACTGCTCGCACCACCCACGCACAGCACAAGAATAGCCGCACTATAGCACACAACAGCACAACTGGCCGTGTGGCAGCGTACCACCAACTGGCTGGCCCGACACTGCCCCTTCGTGACTACAGCCTCACATTTCCGCCCTATGCCGGCGTGGATCATGGAGCGTCCGCAGTAGATCTGTGCACGTGACCTGCCAGCATGGTGTTGATGTGAGCCGCCGCCAGCCAGTCCCACGGGCTGCGTTTCCCCCGCGTTGCACGTTCCCCACGTTTCCCGCTCCGCACTGCTCGGGCCCGTTTTGGTGCTTCGCTGATCCGACACCACGCTATCTCGTGCGCACCTGTTGCCCGAATCGAGAAGCCGCCGGCCGCACCTACTTACCCGTTTGGGCGTTGCGATCCTCTCCACAATCTATAAAAGAAAATCTCTCTCCGCCGTTTCCCACAACCATGTCCTGCTGCTCCAAGAAGACCACCGCCCCTGTTGTGCCCAGCCCCACCGCAGCGAAGCCCACGACGAACCAACGCTGCTGTGGTGCCAAGGGCAGCATCTGCAAATGCGGCTCTGGCTGTGAGTGCCCATCGTGCAACACCACCAAGCTTTAGGGATCATAGACGGAATACATAAATACGGAAGCAACGTAGACGGCCAGAGTGATCCCTCCAAGTGCTATCGTCACACCGAACACTGATCGTATCACTCCAGTGGCCCATCACTCCAGTAGCCCATCACTTACGGTACGCCGTCACTAGTACGCACAGTACAACCTCTATATCACCACAGTGCACCACCACTGGTTCGGTCTTGACTTCCGGTACTCACTACGCATCACGAAATGAACCGTCTGTCTACAATATTCTTTTACTCACATATTATTCAACTCCAATTACTTGCGTGGGGACAACTCCAAAATCTCCTTCTTGATGTTGGCACCCAACTCCTCGCTCACCTTGCCGAAGTACTTGATCACTCTGTCCTGGATAGGAACGTCGGCAGCACTGGCGTGCACGGCAACGTTGTGAGCCAAGTGCTTCTGCGCGTCGGGGTACTTGGCCAAGACCTTGTACAACTCCTGGGCCTGCGTGAACTCGGCGTCGGTGGCCTTCCAGTGGAATGGGCACGCGGCACCGGTCCAGACCTCCTGCTCCTCCTGGAGCTTGAACTCTCTCACGGCAAACTCGCCGCCGTTGGTGTTGGAGAAGTAGTTTGGCGTGGGGCCCAAGTTGCCGTTCACGTTCATGGCACCGTCTCTCATGTGAGGGTTGAACACGGCACCAGTGACAGGGCAGTTGACAGGGATCTGCGTGTAGTTGACACCCAATCTGTGTCTGTGAGTGTCCGCGTAGGAGAACAATCTCAGCTGCAACACAGGGTCGGCAGATGGCTCCATGTAAGGCACGGTGTGGGCTGGGGCAAAGGCGGCCTGCTCAACCTCGGCAAAGTAGTTCTTTGGGTTCTCGTTCAAGACGAACTTGCCGAATCTTCTCAATGGGTAGTCCTTGTGGGGCCAGACCTTGGTCAAGTCGAACACGGAGAAGGGGGCCTTCTTGGCCTGCTCAGCGGTCATGGTCTGGATGTAGCAGGTCCACGAAGGGAAGTTGCCCTTGGCGATATTCTTGAACAAGTCCTCCTGCGCGTGGTCAGGGTTGGAGCCAGCCAACTCGCCCGCCTCCTCGTTAGTGAGCGTCTTGATGCCCTGGTCGGAGAGGAAGTGCACCTGGACATACCACCAGTCGCCGTTCTTGTTCGACCACTTGTAGGTGTGGCCCGAGAAGCCGTGCATCTCTCTGTAGGAGGCAGGGGTGCCGCGGTCGGAGAACAAGATCATCACCTGGTGGATGGACTCCTCGTTCAGGGTCAAGTAGTCCCAGAACATGTTGGGGTCCTTGAGGTGGGTCTCGGGGTTTCTCTTTTGCGTGTGGATGAAGTGGGGGAACTTCGAAGGGTCTCTGATGAAAAACACCGGCGTGTTGTTGTACACGAGGTCCAAGTTGCCCTCCTCCGTGTAGAACTTGGTGGAAAAGCCTCTGGGGTCTCTGGCGGTGTCGGGAGAGCCCGACTCACCACCGACGGTGGAGAAACGGGTGAAGATGCGCGTCTTCTTGCCAATGGTGTCCAAGAACTTGGCCGAGCAGATGTCGGTGATGTCGTCGGTCACGGTGAACTCACCAAACGCACCAGAGCCCTTGGCGTGCACAACACGCTCGGGGATTCTCTCTCTGTCAAAGTGCGCAAGCGAGTCAATCAAGTTGAAGTCTTGCAACAACAAGGGGCCGTGCTGGCCCACGCGCTGCGTGGCGAAAGGCTCGGGGATAGGGCAGCCGTTGGAGTTTGTGTAGGTTGGTGCCATGATGGATAATGCGTGGGCCCATTGGCTGGGGGCGCCGTGCTTATATAGGCTTTTTGCTGGCCAGCTGATATTGCGGGGAGATAGCCAGACCGGGTGCGTTTACTAAGCCGCGCCTGGCCAATGAGCGCGCACGGGTTCGTCATTGCTATTGCTGCTGCGGGCCAGACTTGCTACCGGACCGGCTCCGGACAGGGCCTTTCATCTCCGGGTCCCTGCCAGTATCGCCTTTTTGCGTCTATCGATTCGTGTGCGTTGGCGTGTCGCCGTGTGCTCGCTGGCTTTTTTGCAGCGCTGGTGCGCTAGTGCGCTTCCACATGCTACAGGGAAGCCGCGGCTTGTCCTCTCCTCAATAGCCACCCCAAGACAAACACCGATATCTCCGGGCAAGGGTTCACAACGGCATATGCTGTCACCTACGTTGTGGCGAGACACGTTGCGCAAGCAGCCAACGGTTTTTCGCTCCACCTGCCCTCCGCTCCACCTCCCCTGGGCCTGCGCGGATACACCTGCCCGATTGGGACACGTAGCATTGCCATTTCTCTACACCTACAGCTCAAGCGACCGCTATTCAAGTGTGGGGATCCACGTTCCTACCCTATTTGGGTTGCGGAGTGCTCTGCGTTTGAGACTCCGTGCCGCCGACACGACTTGGCTATCACGCCATGACATTGACACGACTGCCATTGGCCCGGAACCTGCAGCACCACCAAAACACGCCACGGCAAGCGCTGAGACACAGTCCTGGCCAGACCGCTTGCTTAGTGACCGGGTACCCTCGGTCCGCAGAGGCCAGTACACCGTACCCCAGACGAGGGACAAACCAGTACACCATGATGAAGCAGCGGCTAGCTAGCCCATCAGTACACCATGACACAGCTGCACCATCTGGCCCAGCACCCCACGTCGATGCCTGACAGACCAACACAATGCCATATGCCAGACAAAGCATCACCTACACAAGACAATCCATGAAAAAGCAGTTCCAGCTTCAGTCTAATTCTTGCGCCTATCCTATGGTTGCAAATCAGTTCGCTACTGCCGTCTGGCCTCTCTCCACGCCTTGAACTCCTCGGTCAACACTCCGCCGTTCCTCAACGTCTTGTTCTCGTCGCCCACGCACTCCGCCAACGTGAATGTGCGCGAACCCAGGTCGTAGGTGATCTTGTACGCCTTCAGCTCGTCCTTAGCATCCACGTTCTTCACCAACCAGTCCAAAACCGCACCGTACCACTTCAATGCGCTCACGCAGAGGATCCGCAGCGCAGAGCCGCGGGGCACCTCGTTATCCTTCATCAAGATCGGCACCTCTTCCGTGTTGTACACCTCCACGTTCTTCAAGATGTGCTTGTCATCACGGAAACCGTAGACAATGCGTTTGATGCCGAGGAGGAAGCACTGTGCCCACGTTTTGAATAACTTCTTCTCGAACTGCATTGCCTGCTGCGGAGTCTCCACCACACGCAGCGTCTTCAACTCGACGTAGTGGGGGAGCACGTCGGCACCTTCTTCGGTCGGAGCATAGTCCCACACGCAGTCGACCTCGCCCGCGAGAAGTGTCTTCACCTTGCCGATGCCCGACCGCACCACGCTGATGTACTGCTCGTAGTTGTTCACCACCTTTTTATGGCGTTTCTCGATGCTGCTTCTCGTGCACTGCGCCCACGGCTGCGGCAACGTGGTGAGTGCCTCGAATTTGTAGCCCGCGTACTCGCAGAGCCGCAAGTGCTGCTGCTTGGTTGGGTTCTTGCTGAGCTCTTCCTGTTCGGCCTTTCTCGCGGCCAAGTCGTGCTCATCGTCGTTCTTGATGAAGAGCTGTCCGTCGAACGCAATCACGTAGAGCAGAATCTCGTTGTTCATGTTGTAAGTGAGCGTGAGAAGCTTGGTCATGATGCCCCGGAAGGTGATGATGTCTGCCTTGACCTTTTTGCCGGTCTGTTGTTCGTGCCGCTGGATCGCCTCGAGCAACAGCGGGAAGTGTGCGACGTTCTCCTCGTCGGGAATCTTCTGGAACAGCTTAATTCCGCCGCCGAGGTCGTACTGCTTGTCGACATAGGAGTCTGGAAAGTAGAAGTAGCTGAGCGCTTCGTTTTTGGACACGGCCTCGTCTGTGTTCCACAGGCCGTCGATGCTGCGTGAGTAGGAGAAGACCTCTTTGGGCTGTTTGAGCGCGGTCGTCTCGGCACGGGCCGAGAGAGGTAGCGTCTTCATCATGGTGGTGAAAACTGCGATGCGCGCAGGCCAGACTAGCACACTAAGTACTAGCATCACTAAGTATCAATGTTGTTATGGAGGCAAGCTCTTTGGCAAATGATTATGCATTTCCGGGTTGCTTCTTCTTTCTGCGGCCGTGCAGAGTTTACATAGTAGTCCGGCTGTCCTGCTGTGCTACTGTTTTCTATAACTGTCAACTACAGCTGGGAGTAACTCACCAAAATTACCACATCAGGGGCCCATCGTGTGACAGTCCGAATAGTCAGTGACAGCAATTACAGCCAATTCGCTAAATTTGTTTTGTTGGCCCTTTCGCAATTTTGTCCGGACAGCTTATCTCATCTATAGTATTACATCGCTTACATCGCGCAGTCTCCCACCACCATGCACTGGCTACCCCTCACCACGCTAGCAGCGCTAGCTAGCGCAGTCAGCATCGACATCAGCGTGACCCCGATCATGGTCACCTCGGTGAAATCCGCATTATCACCAAGCACGCTGTCTAGCTTGACAAAACACACCTCGACATGGACAACACAGTCTGCGTCTGATCCAGAGACGCTGGTTATCTCTACGTCACTGCAGAGCACGTCGGAGCTGGAAATCACCAGTTCCACCCTGACTATCGCCCAGCAAGAGTACCTAAATCTCTCCAACATTACCAACTACGTAAGAGAAGAAGAGGAGGGTGAGCGGGACAACTCCACGGACGACTGCAGGTTCATGTCGTTTGAGGAATGGAAGAGACAGAAGCAGCTCGAGCTCGAGGCCGAGCAGTCGGCATCCCAAGAAAGCATCCTGCTGGAAACGAAAGAGGAGTTTGCGCTAACGACACTGCTGCGCATGCCAGACCCCAGTGACGAGGCCAAGGTGGTGCCTTCCGCAGGAACGTCCACCGCAGAAGACATTGGCAGAACGTACAAGGACAAGTTCAACTACGCATCGAGGGACTGCGCAGCCACAGTGGTGAAGACCAACAGCGACGCCAAGGGTGCGTCTGCTATTCTTACGGAGGTGAAGGATTCGTACCTCCTCAACCAGTGCTCGTCGCCCAACAAATTCGTGGTGATCGAGTTGTGCCAGGACATTTTGGTGAGTCTGGTGGTGATGGGCAACTTTGAGTTGTTCAGCTCCATGTTCAAGGAGGTGCGTTTTTCCGTGTCGGACAGATTCCCAGCGACAAACGGGTGGAAGGAACTTGGCCAGTTTGAGGGAAAGAACATCAGGGACGTGCAGCACTTCCCGATCGAGAACCCGCTCATTTGGGCGAGATACTTGAAGGTTGAGATCTTGAGCCACTACGGGAACGAATTCTACTGTCCAATCTCCTTGGTTCGCGTGCATGGAACCACGATGATGGAGGATGTCAAGAGCAACGAGGAGGTTGTCGAGGAGCCTGTGGCGGTGCCTGAGAGTGTGCCTCATTTCAGCACAGAGAACCCTCTTAACTTGACTACAAAGTTTAGTGATGATGCGGAGTGCCGAGTGGTGATGCCCCATTTGGCACTCAATGAGTTCTTGAAAGACTATAGCTCTGCTTCTGACTACTGTGACGTTACCCTCCAGTCCGAAAACTTCACGACCGCGACAGTGGAGTCGACTGCAGTGAAGACCACCCAGGAATCTATATTGAAGAATATTGTCAAACGGTTGTCGTTGCTCGAGTCGAATGCGTCGTTGTCCCTTCTATACGTCGAAGAACAGAGCAAGTTGTTGTCCGACGCATTCACGAATCTCGAAAGAAGACATGCCAACAGGTTTGACCTGCTTCTCCGAAAGTTCAACGAGACAGTCCATTCGCAAGTTAAATTTTTGGAGCACGCAATTGACAGCATCAAGGGCGAGTCTAAGTCGCTTTTCCAGTCACAGACATTAAGCAGCAACGAGAAGCTCAGCTTGCTCACCAGAGAAATCAGCTTCCAAAGGAAAGTGCTCATCATAGACACGATCATCATCCTTGCGCTTCTAGCCTACGTCATCATCACTAGGGAGACATTCATGACCGAGGAACTAACCAAAAAGTCCAACGAGAAGAGAATGCGTGCCATTAAAGAGTTCCCGGTGCATAATAGACAGCACAAGCTGTCGAAAAAGAGATCTAGGCGATAAGCATGTGCCCAATCAAATTGCATCTATTTACAAGGTAAGTAACACTATACACGGGGTTGAGACCTAAGTAGGTTGGACATGTATCGCATGTCTAGTTGTCGTCCTGATTAAAGGTCCTCTTGCTGTAGTTTCCGGATTTCCTGTTGTCTCGGTTATATCCAGAGTCCCGGCTGTATCCAGAGTCGCGGTTGTATCCAGAGTCGCGGTTGTAACCGGAGTTTCCATTGTTCTTAAAGTTCAGGTAGTTCCCGGAGTTCAGGCCGTAGCTCTTTCTAGGGGAATACCCGTCATTGTTTCTGCCGTAGTCCCCGGACTTCGAGTCGAAGGACCGCTTGCTCAGTCTGTTGTTGGACCGTCTATCGTTGTCCTGGTAACGGTTGTTGGACCGTCTATCGTTGTCCTGGTAACGGTTGTTGCCCTTGGAATATCTGTCGTTTTTGCCGTACTTCGACTTGTTCTGGTAACCCTTAGAGTTTCCGCTTTCCAACATCTTAGCACGCTTGGTGAGCCTCAAGTTGCTCGCATCAGGCACAGTGATCAAGTCTGGGATGACGGTTCTGGGCAAACTGAGGTTCTCAAAGAGTCTGTTGCTCATGTGGAACGCCGCTGTGTCACCAGAAAGCTTGCGGAACAAGTCCACCACATTGTTGACCATGCCGATTCTGTCACCCTTGTAGGCGTCAAGAGCCATGGACTGGAAGCCGAACACACTGGAGATGTAGTCGTCGATCTTGTATTCGTCGATCTCGGCCTTGCCAAACAACGCAAGGTCTTCTTCAGTGGGCTCGTAGACAACCTCCTCGTTGAACTTGATGTCTCTCTGCTTGCGCAACGCGTGGACAAACGGCATCTCGTTCTCGGACATGTAGAGCGTCGCGGTACCGGAGGCACCAGCACGGCCCGTTCTTCCAATCTTGTGAACGTAGTCGGCAGTCTCACGACTGGCGTTCAACTGTACAACCTCCGTGACCTTCTGGAAGTCCATGCCTCTCGCAGCAACATCGGTGGCCACCAAAATGCCGCTCGTGCACCTCTTGAACTGGCGAACGCTGTTGTCTCTCGCAGACTGGGTCATCTTCCCGTGCAATGGCCAGCACATTTTGGCACCGGAGCCGCCCTGGGCGGAGCGAATCAAGCTGTAAGTGAAGTCAGCGGCCGCAGTGGTTGGCACAAACACAATGGACTTGTAGCCCGGCTCGCTGCTCTTGCGGATCACGTCCGAGATGGCAGCAACGTGCGTGTCGAACAACGACTTGGTCTTGACGAGCTTCTGCGTGATCTGGAGGTGCGTCTCCTCCTCGTTGGGGTCCACGCAGTCGATGTACTTGAACTCCTCGCCGAGGTTCTCCTTGGCAAAGTCCCACACGTTGTCGTCCATGGTGGCACTGAACATCACGTTCCTCAAGGTGCCGGTGTAGTTTTCGCGTCTCACGCCCTTGATGAGCTCGTCAATGGCAGCCAAATCTTCCGAGAAGCCCTGGTCCAAGATGCGGTCGGCCTCGTCAAACACCCTGTAGTCCAACTGACTAAAGTGGCGTCTCCACTTGTGCTCGCGGAGCCAGTAGAGCGCTCTTCCGGGCGTAGCAACGATGATCTGCGGCACCTCAGAGCCCCAGGGTCTGCGGGTACTCATGCCTCCGGTCCAGAGTCGCACGTCGACTCTGGTTTTGAGGTTCTTGTCGTGGGTTGTGAGACGTCTGAACTCCAGGAAAATCTGCGTCGCCAAGTCCCTCGTGGGTGCGATGACGAACGAGTTCACCTGCTGGCGCTTCAACTTCTGGATGTCCCACACGTCCATGCTGTGCTGCACGAGCGGGACCACGAATGCCATGGTCTTTCCCGTGCCGGTCTTCGCTCTGGCAACAAGCCCTTTCTCTTCCTGGAGAATGGGCAAGATCGTGCGCTCTTGCACCGGGGTAAGCTTGTTGTAGTTCATCGAATGCAAGCCGTTCTGGATGTACTTGTGGAACACGCCATGCTTGTCCTGCTTGATGCCATCCAAGGTGATCTCTTCGCCTTCGTACAACTCATAAAGGTTGGGTCTCTCGGGGGTGGTGATCTTTGGTTTGAAGTACACGGCACCAGAAACGGTGAAATTTCGGACGTGCACTAGTCCGGAGAGCCGAGACACCGCTCTAGCTGGGAACATTGGAGGGATGAGAAGAGTAGCTGGAAATCTCTGCGATGCCATCCTGCACTACTATGTAGCAGTTGCAGCAGAGGGAGATAGTACCGAAAGCGATCGACAAGGACCGTGGATATACGCTACATGTGTTCCGGTCGTTGCTCTGGCGAATCGCCCGCCTCCATGTTTCTATGTGGCGTATGTGATCTCAGTATGTAGTGGTCACTTCGCGCATGCTAGAGCGTCTGACCAGAGATGAAGAGATCGATGGATGCAGAGCTGCCATGCACGGATAGAACAAATGCACAGCTGGTGCTATCGTAATATCGAAACAAATGCACAACAGCTCATGCCGCCATTTCTCGGACCGAGGTTCAGTGCTCAGTGAGCTGCAACGTGGTATATCACCGCCATGGCCTCATCGACGAGACATTTCGGGTATCCACGAAACATATGCTCTAACCGACTCACAATCTCAAAGCAGCTTCAAGTCTCCGATATTTTGTTCATGGTGCACCGATTCGACTCCAGGAGTCTCATACGACTCAGCCTGCACGCACCAGTCCTCACCACCACCATGAGCCAGTACCAGCCCAACGCCGCTCCCGGGCGGTCGTTCATCGAGAAAATCAACCTGAAGTTCTCCAACCTCGCCATCTCGTCGTCGGCGTCCACATACCACGAGAAAGACGGCAACGCGGACGACGAGACGTTGATCCACAATGCGTTTGTCAACTTCTTCGACAAGCGTGGGGAACCCTATCCCGAGTGGCTCGGCGTCAAGACCCCGCCTCCGCGGGCAGCACGCTCGAAGTCGGCGTACGACACCCAGAGCGGGTACTTCAACACCCATCTGAGCAACCAGTCGGCCAACTACTCCACCTCGCAGTACCAGCCGGTGAGAGCGTCGTACAACTCGGTCAACCTGGCGCAGAGCTACCACCTGACGCAGTCCACGAGCAGCCACAACTCCAGCGAAGGCGAGGAGAAGACGTACACGCGGCGGTCCAACTCGCGGCTCCAGGAAATGTACAACAAGTCCAGACAGAACTCGGCCCTGGGCTACAGCTCGCAGGGCAGCGCACAGCAGGCACCCAGTGCAAGCAGAGCCAACTCCAGCCAGCGGCTCCGCGACCGCGTGTTGAACGGGCAGACCAGCCAGACCGGGCCATCGTGGGGTGCTGGCAGCCCACGCTAAATGCATGATTGATTGAGTATTCGTAGGCACTGACATCTGTCGATGCACTGTATCACTTAGTTATGCGTGTCCCTGGTGAAGTTCTCCCAGAATTTGCAGCCTTGCACGAACCAGCTGCTGAGCTTGTGCTCTGGTGGGAGCCGGATCTTGATCACGTCCACGTTGCTTGCCGTGTTGGGCTTGTAGTACCGGTACCCGTACTTCTCCTCGGCCCTCTGGATGTCCTCAGAGGTGATCTTCTCCTTGTTGAGCCGGTACTGGCGTAAACTCGTTTCAAACGAGAGTCTGCGCCCAGGCGAGTCCTGCGCCGCAAAGTTCGGGTCCCGGAACCGGCTGTTGTTGGAACGTATATACCGTGAGTCCACCGACGATTTTCTCCTCTGGTGCGACGTGGGGTCGTTGCTGTCACGCCGACTCACCTGCAAGTTGGGGCTGCCAGTTAAACTGCCCCGTCTATAATCTGGCGACGCCGCGGGTGAATTGTCGTCGTTGCGACGCTGCTCCACCAACTTGAGCAAATTTGCCGGGATTTGGGGCGACGCAGAGAGGATATCGTCGTCCACATCGTCTTCATAGTCTTCCATGCCGTCATCTTCATCACCAGTAGTGAGGCCCTCGTCTATCGAGCCACACTGTCTGCTTGTCGTGGCCAGCGATCTATGCGCACCAGGGTCCGGACTTTCCAAGTTCTTGTCGAACACCGCACTTTCGTCTCTTCTGCGCTGCAACTGGTCCACCTCATATGGCACCAACTCGATCTGGATGAGCTCGAGAAACACCTCCACGTTGTAGCTGTTTTTACTCGAGTTCCCCGTAAAGATACGGTACTCGTTGACGATGGAGTTGAAGTTCCACTTCTGGATCTTGCGAAGTATCCCCACCAAAGTCAGCGACGAGTCCACCAACAACACATTGTGGCTCGTGCGGTCGAGAATGATCTCAAGTGCGGCGACAATCAAGTTTTTCTCGATCACCATCCACAGATCGTTCTTGGATTTCTCTCTGTTGAGCAGAATCACCTCAATCTGTTCCGAGAACGCAGTCTGTGCTGCATCAGGCTTCGACGCCTCCAGCGATGTCTCGCTGCCGGAGTCCTTGCCCGATCCGGTAGTCTGGTGGTTGGATATCTTGAGCCCGCCCAAGTTGTAAAGCTCGACGTTGTTGGCGGAGAGAAACGTCTTCAATGTTCGAGGTGGTTTTGCCGCGTCCAACAAAATTAACAGCTTTAACTGCAACGTCTCTAAAAAGGGAAAGTGGTCCTGTTCAAGCTTCGAGCAGCGGTACACGCCGGGCTCGACCAAGCCGAAGTTGTCGGGTGGAACGAGCATGGATCGGTAGTTGGTGGTCTGCGCGAAATGTGGAGGACCATCTCTCACCCAAAGCGTACGAGTTTTCTACACCACACTCACAAAAATTGTTCTAATAACATATATGCTCAGGCAGGCCGATCTCAAATCTAGCCTCTAATGACCAAGTCGTCGGGGATGCCCTCGTACTCGCCGTAGCCCAACGCCAAGTTGATGTTCTGCAAGCACTGGGTGGCAGCACCCTTGAGCAAGTTGTCGATCGTAGACACAACAACCACTCTGTCCTCGGCGGAGTTCACGGCGAAGCCGCCGACAACGACGCCGTGCTTGCCGCTGATGTCCTTCACAACTGGAGCCTCGCCGCTCACGCTGATCAACTGCTCACCTTGGTATCTCTCCTGGTAGATGTTACGGATCTCTCTCGCCGTCAACGACTTGGGCTTAAGTGGAATCGACACGGTGTTGGAAATACCCTGGAACCACTGCGCAACGTGGGGGACGAAGGCGACGTTCAAGCCAAGCTGCTTGCTCACCTCCTTCTCGTGGATGTGGTCCGTCAACGAGTAGGCCACCAAGTTGTTGCTCAAGTACTTGACGTCGTTCTTCTTGGATGGCTTGGTACCGGCACCAGAGTATCCAGAGACACCAAACACCGTGGGGAGGCCCTCGATGTAGTCTTTGAGCGGAGCGATGGCGACCTGCGCTGCGGTAGCATAACAACCGGGGTTGGAAATCTTCTTGGCGTTGGCAATGGTCTTACGGTCCACCAATTCGGGCAAGCCGTAGACCCACTCGTCGGTGGTGTCGAATCTGTAGTCGGCAGACAAGTCGATGATCTTGGACTGCGAGCCCTCAACAGACTCGATGGCCTCGACAAATGGCTTGCAAACACCGTTGGGCAAGGCCATCACCCACACGTCGACCTCATTGTTCTTCTCCAACTCCAAAATCTCCTCGGTCTGCAAGTTCAGGTACACGATGTTGTCCTTGTTGTAGCCTTGCAACTTCTGGCCGCTCAACTCACGCGAGGAGACAAGAGACAACTCCAAGTGGGGGTGCTTGTCGATCAAGCTGATCAAGTTCTGGCCAACGTAGCCTCTGGCACCGATCAAGGCAACCTTGGACTTTTTCGTGTTGGTGCCCTCTCTGATTGGTGGGTTGGGGTTGGTGGAGGAGTTAGGCATGGATCTTCTGGCGGACATGTGCAACGCTCTTCTTTGCACAGGGCTGGAGAACACACCGCTCTCGGTGGCGGACGACAAGGAGGAGCCAACAGAGGCCACGTCGAACTGCTTGATCAACTGCGACGCTTCGCTGGTGTCCAAGCCGTACCAGAACAAGATCTCGCCGTTCTTAGCGAACGAGCCGTCGGACTTGGAGAAGTACCACGCCAAGTTCGCGTCGTTCTCGTTCACCACCCAGTACAACTTCTCGTAGTCCTTTCTGATGGCGCTGAAGATGTTGTCGGTGACGTTGTTCAACCAGCCGGTGCGGGAGGACAAGAACTTGTCCAACTTGGGAATGGGGGTGTTGGACTTGGCGGACTCCTCAAGGACAATGGCCAAGACCTCCAATGGGGCGTCGCCGTAGGACTTGAAAGGGGAAGTCTCCAAGTGCTTCAAGTAGGAAGCCACGGACAACTTGCCGCTCTTGATCTGGGGGTCTCTCAACAACGCGGAGCGCAACAAGTCTGGGTTGGAGAACTCGCTCAAGCTGTTTCTGTTGATCAACTTGTAGCCTCTTCTGATCAAGGTGCCCGCACCAGAGTCCGTGAACAACTCCTTCTGCAAGTCGTCCACGTCGATGATGGCGACGGACGACGATCTGGGCAAGTGCTGCAACAAGTCGTGGATCTCCTTGATCTTCAACTTGGTGCCGTACTTGACCCAGGGCTCCTTCATCAAGTCGTCGTACTCCTCGTCCAAGTTGATGGCCGAGATCTTCTCGCCCGTCTGGCCGTTGATGAGGCCACCCTTCTCGTTCAAGTAGACGATCTTCAAGGGCTCGAACTCGCGAGCCAACTCGGAGGCCGCCACGTCGGCGTTGACGTTCAACAACTGGCCCGAGGGCGTCTCGGCCAACGAGGTCAAAATGGGCAAGTAGCCCGCGTCGATGGCCGCCTCCACGGGCGACTTGTTCACGCTGTTGATCTTGCCGACCAACTGGTACTTGTCCTGGTCCAAGTAGTCGGCGCCAAACACGCCGGCGGTGATGGGTCTGGCGTGGACACCCATCTTCTCCAACGCGGTGACGAGGCGCAAGTTCTGCTCCAAAAAGCACTTTCTCACCACCTCCATGGTCTTGGCGTTGGTCACGCGGATGCCGTCGATGTACTCGGGCTCCACACCCTCCACCTCCAACAACTCGTTGATCTGGGGACCGGTGCCGTGCAACACGATCGGGTACAAGCCAACGTGGTACAAGAACGCCAAGCACGACGCCAACTCGGGGAGCTGCTGCGTGATGATCGCACCGCCGACCTTGATCACCGCAAACTGCTGCGACGACACCGACGTGAAGTACTTGAGGTACTGCTCCACCTCTCTCTTGGAGCCAATGTTGTTCAAAAGCTGCACCACCGTGGATCTGGTGGAGCGCGCGGCCGTGGACGACGCGATCGTGCGCACACTGGTGCTGCCCCACGCCACAGCGGGCTGTTGGGTGCAGCGAATCGCTGCCATTCTGGACACCTTGGACGCAGAAGCGACACGGCGAGAAAGAATCGACGCAGATTGCCTGGCAGCCAACATCTTCTCTTCTAGGGGTTCACTTGCTTTAGTTCCGGGACGAGAGGGACGAAGGGCCTAAAAACAAGGTGTGGGTCGAGGTGAAAATTTTTTAAAAGAAGGTGAAGGTTTTATGGGATTGGAAACTATCGGGTGCACGGGTGTTCCCCATTTTTCGACCAATTAGAGTAATAGCTGCCCTAAGCGCGGTGGGAGATCAGCTCAACAAAGTGACTCACCGCAAAATCGCAATCTAGACCGGCAAATCGAGATAAAAAGCGGAAAAAAATTTTCTCGTGCATGCATCATGCGGCTCCGTCGCCGAGCGACCGCTTCTGCCCTGTGGCGGGCAAGTTGGCGCCAGGGTCCTGGTGTGGCTCTTCTCTACACTCATCTGCACGCTTTTTTTTTCGCAGATTTGCTGATTGCAAATTTTCGTAGTTCCTGTTTGAGTAATTACGTCGGGGAATTAATTAAGTAGCATGACTCTATGCAATCACGGGCAACGCTGACTCTCGCAGCCGAGATCCTCGTATATCCAGTTGAGTATTGGTTGGTAGAGCACATACAATGACTCGCTAAACTCGCTGATCTCTCTGTAGAGCAGCCAGAGCTCGACCCCAAAGCCTGGAAAGTTCCTCTCAAGAGTAGCCTTGTCACCTTTCAAGAGCGCCTCTCTCACTTTTCCAGATACAAGATGGACAAACTTCTTGTTGGGGTTCTTCACTGTCTGTGTGAGATGACGTTCTTGGAACTCGCTCAACTTCATTCCCTTCATCATTGCAGCACTTAACACCTCACAAAGGTCGCCTTCTTTCTCCAGTAATATCCTCAATATACTCTTGAATGCCGATCTTGAAAGCTGGCATGTCATGCTTAGCCAAACAGACTTGAGTAGCGCGTTGGCCTTCTTACTTAAAGCCATCATTTCGTTCTGAAATAACCGGATAAGCTTGATCTCGTTGACTGCGTAGCGTTTCATCTTCTCGCTTGCGGAAACCATGGCATCATCGAGGTAAAACAGGATGAATGACTTTCGGTAGAAAAGCTCCACCTGCTTGCGCACTGTGCTTTTGAAGAGGACGGGGAATGTGGAGGTTGCTGCAACAATAGAAGCTGGACTGAGATTTTTGATCCCCTCTGACGTCTTGTAGATAAAGAGATAGAACTTGCGGAACCGAAGGTGGGGAAAGTCCGTGCCAATGGCTTTGCGGTAAGTCCCGATACCTGCGAGCTGAAACATGTTTTCAAAACGGATAAAGTCTGTGGCAGAGACGAATCTGCATTTATGCACCCACTTGTGGAAGATAAGGCTCTCCAAATCATCGCAGATGTTGTGCAAGTGAGCCAATAAATCAACTGAAGTGTCACCCATTGTATCTGCCCTACCCGGTTCAAGGTTAGCAATTTGGGATAGCTGTGATAACATAAGCAGAACTTGGCGAAGGTTGGCTTCGTTATCCGTTTCTGAGAACCCAGAGCCCAATTCTAGCGCCTCTAGGGTGGTCAAAATACGCTTCCTATCTTCGTTCGGGCCCTCGTGCTCTCCGGGAGGAGTGCAAAATGGAAAAGTGTCACTTGCTATGCTCTTTACTCTTTCCTTAAGATTTGGAAAGTCGCGAATGTGCTCTTCTGGAGATACACCACGAAGCTGCGTGATTTCATCAAAACTCAACTCAGCGGAAGCCTCTTGATGGAGAGCCAATCTTTTGAATCCAGAAGCCAAAGTGGTTGGAATGTTTGTGGTATTGCAGCTCAATTCTGGACGGAATTTTTGCAACCAAAACTTCCTCCATGTTGAGAACTTAACCCGTGGGGGATTTTGGTACCTGAAGTCTCCCGCAGAAATCTCCACAACACACTCATAGTGGTTATCCTTTCCAAAAAGCGAAGGGTCATACGAAAAGTCGTTCTGTTCTCGACTCCGATGCAACACTTTGATGTGCTCAAAGAGGACGTCTGAACTCAACACGGTATCGGCCCACGGAAACAAGTCGCCCTGTTGATGGCGGAGAGCTGCTACCGTGCGGTCAAAAAGCACCATTCGTTGAATTGCCTCACCATTCTTTCTCTTTTCGAAATTCTCCAAAATGCGTTTCTGCGTTGCCGTGATCTCAAGTGCCTGTTGGGCGATTTCTCGGAGGGCATGTTGGTGGTGCTGCCGAAACACTTTATAGTAGTAATGGTACTCCCGCCAAGCACGAGCGAATCGCAACCGAGTGAGCGAGAATGGCAGCAACCAGGTCTCTGTAGGAGACTCTATTAGTTCATTGAGGTCAGCCAAAAGCCGAGTCGCGCTGTGGTAAAGTAGGACCGGAAGGTGGATCGATAGAGCATCTTCGTCTTTGGCATCTTCGTCTTCGGCACCTCTGCCGACATTAACGTTAAAGCCCGGGTGGAGGCCAGATCGAGAGGACTCGTAAAACTCAGATAGAAGCACCACGCAGTAGAGCACCAGCGCGTAGTGCCGAGTGCTGGGTAAGTCCATAGACCGGAACAATCTCTGGAGTGTTTCTGACTGCGCGGAGCGAATGAGTCCCACAGCTTCCTTGAAGGTGAGTGAGCTTGTTAAGATGCGATGCACTAGTCCTGACTCTCGCAATTCAGTCACGGTCCTCGAGAGTAATTTCTGCCGGATAGCTCTGTCGATGATTGCGGCCGCTCTGGCTTGCTGAACTGAGCTCTCAATGGGTTTCTCCACTGTTGCAACAGCCGCAAGCTCCACCGCAGGCCGTTCATCCAATTCCACTTTTCTCCGCACTGCGAGCTGCCTCAGCACCCTCGCACGTTCTCTGACTTTCTCCAAGTGGCCAGACCGCCGCTCGCGTGCCTTGGCAAGCTGCAACACCAATTGCGAGCTGGAAACGGAGCCAAACGCTTCTTGCTTGCGGCGTGCTTCTCTGGCCTTGGTCTGCACATCCTCGTTGCGCCGCTTGAGGAGAGCCGTTCTCTCTCGGAGATACGCCTGTCGCCGCAACGTGGCTGTGATCACGCGAGGGGAAACCCGGTCCAGCCGTAGTGGAAAAGTGTATCTGGAGGAAGCTTCGATATCTTGCGGAGAGGCAGGCATGCTGTCTTCATCGTCGGTGTAATCTGTCATGTTGTAGCCAGCCGGAATAGGGTCGAGCTCCACACTGTTTAAATCCCTCTGGTCCGAGTAGCAGGAAAAAGAGAAAGGGGTTCCGCAAGCGTAGTGAGTCCGGGGTGATGGGCATGCATGTAATAACCACCCAAACGGGCAATTGCAATGATAAGGATATCAGTGCTGCGGCAGCAGAGAAGACGCACGCGGACAAAAAGGTGCTGGTTTGTTATGCCCGAAAGATGCTGGGCTCGTTTTTATTTTTATTTTTATCCTTTTGTTGCACGAGTGCTGTGGGCTAGCGCAAGCAGAACGCACTGTGGAGTCGCACTTCCGCATACATCACTAGCCAGCATCCACAGTCTGATCTAGCCCGCATGCACTATTGCACCACGTTATGAAAGCTAAGCTTAGTTTTGAGTAGCTCGTCACAGGCGATAGGCACAAGTTTGATGTACATGTCTGTTTGTACTACGATAGGTAATAATGAGGAGTAATATTACAATCTATATGCTATGTTTATGCGATGGGGATGCAGATGGAGCTCACTTCCGCTTTTTCCACAACTTGCCCAAGAACAGCAGGTTTGTGTCGTCGGCGTGCAAAGAGTGGGACTTGGAGACGTTCTCACCCTTCGATAACGGAGATACGGTTCTCGAGTGCGCGGCCGACAGCGCCGCAGACCCCGGCATGGAGCTTGGGGCGGAGAAGAAGCCGCGCCCGGAGGTGCTGCCTGAGTTGGAGTGGGACTTGAAGTGGCTCATGAGGTTGGAGATGGAGGATGACGGGCTGCTGGGGGTGTCGCCGGAGAAAGGCAAGAACTTGCTCTTGCGCTTGCTGGGCACGGGTGCCAACACGTCGACGCCCCTTTGGGACTTTGTGCTGTTGTACGAGGACGGGCTGCTGGTGGCCGGGGACTCTATGCTGGCGTTGTGTGCGTGGCTGACGTTGTCAAAGTTGGTGCGGACCGGCAACTTGGCGGGCTTCTCCGACTTGGGCTGGCCGAAGGAGTAGTTGGCGCACGAGCCGTTGCACTCGCAGTCGTCCAGCACGCCCCTCTGCGAGGCGACGAACGAGCTGTAGGCGTTCTCGCGCAAGAGCTGGATCACCTCTAGCTTGGCCTTGACGAGCACGAGCGGGCTGTGCACCACGTCCTTCTCTTCGTCCAAGTCGACGATCTCGCGGTATGTTTTGTTGCACAAGTTGATCTGCTGGGGCGAGTTTTCGTAGATGAAGGTCAGTACGATGGCGGCCCACTGGTCGTGGAGCAAGCCGAGCTGGTCGAGGCTGTCCAACAGGCCCGTGGAGGCCAAGGAGGAGTTTTCCGAGTCGCTGGCGACGTGCTGGTTCTTGAGCACGTCCCAGGCGTCTGCGGGCTCCTTAGTGCCGTGGTCAAAGTCAAAGTCGAACAGGGCGTGGTCCAGGACAAGCGAGGCCTCGCTGCCGTTGGCGGAGGGCTGTTTGGCCAAGCTGGGCGGCTTGGAGACGTTCCTGCGCATGACGTTTGTCGGGAAGGGCAAGCTGTCGATGAACTGCTCCAAGGAGGTGTTGAGCAAGCAGGAGAAGGAGCGGGTGTGGTGGGCTGCGCGCAGGCGCTGCAAGTCGACATTGTCCGGGAAGATCTTGCCGTGAAAGTACTCGTAGCGGTAGATCTCGATGATGAAGGAGAGGTTCTCGTGGCAGTGGAGGTCGTGCAAGTACTTGTGGAAGTTGGCCACGTACTGCTGGCGGGGCGCGCACAAGGACGTTTCGTCGAGCGCCGCCTGGAAGCAGTCGTCGAGCAACTCCTGCAACAGCGAGGCCACCGCGGACTCGGAGAGCGGCGTGCGCGAGGGCAGCGCCATGTGTGGAGCAGACGTGGACGGCATGTGTGACATGGGCCACCGAGGCCGTGGATGTAGCTAGCGGGGTAGCTGGAGAGGGTCGGGGAGCTGCGGGGAGGGCAGCGGCGCAAGCTGGGTGGAGCTGAAGAAGAAGAGGTGGAGCGATGCAAAGTGGTGTGTAGCGATGCGAAGAAGTGATGGTGTGCAGTGAGAAAGCAACGGTGCGCAAAAAAGAAATCGCACCGGCCGCCGCGCAGTGACCCCCAGCGGCACGGCCCAAGTCCGGGCAGGATGCGCCGCCGCAGGACACACGCCGCGCTGCCTCGTAGCCAGCCGCTCGCCGAGGGCCGCCTGCCGCCCGCATGCCTGCTGCATGGAAGGTTGGCCAACATGGTATTACTCACCTTAGGATCCCCCCAAAGGGACAATAATTATACTTATTTAAATATTTCTCTTTCTTAGTATATTATCGTTATATATATTATTTATATTAACCTTTTTAATTATTTCTTACCTAATCTTATTTATTTTATTATGTATATTAATAATATTATATATTTATATAATTCTCAATCCCCTCCCCCGCCGAAGGCGGGGGAGGGGGCGGTAATTAATTATTTCTATTTTAGTCTCATTGGGATTCGAACCCAAATTCATATTTTAGAAGAATAATGTTCTAA